>CAEFZY010050075.1:0-28316 GCA_903066815.1 Brachyrhaphis roseni
GGCCTCTGGTAGAGGACCCGAGCTAAGAGGAAGAAACACCACCCGCGGTGGGTGAGAAGGGAATTTTTTTTTTTTTTTCATACATAGTACAGTTTTGGCTTAATTACTGATCTGAATGTGTGTGTGCGCGTGTTTGGGGTTAACAATTAATGGCTTACTAAGTTGGTTGATGATTATTTCCATAATAATTCATCACTATTAATCCAATTAATTGTTTCAGCCCTAATAATGGTCTCATGATTCTCCTGACCTGCCAGCAGCTCAACCTCTGGGCAGCAGAAATTGAGCTGCTGATCTAATCAGGCAATAGTCCAAAGCATTTGTTTAATGTTTTGGATCTTTAAGGAGTTATAGATTTCATAAAAAAAAAAAGAAAAGAAAAGAAAATAGAAAAATCACAATAAAATCATTTTTTTTGTATTTTAAATGTAATGAATATTGTGGCTTGCCACTAGTTTAAATTTGTCAGTTTTGGCACCAGGCACAAAAATAAACAAAAAAACAAAAGTGGACACTACTGATTTAAAGGTATCTGAGTAAAAATTAGCTGAATACAAAAGAACCCTTTTATTATTGGTTTTTTTACTTGTAGAGTGTTTTGAAAACCATAGTTCTCCTTCTAAAGCAGGAAACTGTTATTTTGACTTTCAAAGCTCACAAATCTGAGGCTTTGCTCGCGAACCACACACTCTTGTGCAAGACACTGCACCATATAAGCCTGCACTCTGCAGTGATGAGCCCGGAAACATGGAGACAGAAAGCAGTCCCTGTGCTTTCTGCAAGATAACACACACACACACACACACTATGTATATATACGGAACAGTCATTTAGCCCACAAGCAACTACTTGTGTGCTCATCAGAATTTCCAGCAGCAGAGATTGCAGATCCAGATTCCCAGCTAAACGTGTGAAGTTAGTGAAGTGCGAAAAGATGAGGCAGAGAAAGAGCAACGTATTGGCCACATGTCGGGTGTGCTGCACAGTATGCAATGACGTGAGAGAAGAAAAAAGAAAAAAAGAAAAAAGAAAGGTGCTTACACATCGTGAAGGGAAAAAGTCCCCGTTCTGCAGACTGCCGTAGCCGTCTGTGGTGTGTGCTTCACCCCTGGCGTCCAAATCCAGAAGGACTTCTCTGTCTCCACTCCGCACCTCCCAGCTCTTTTTCATCATAATGAAAAAAAAAAGAAAAAAAAACAACAAACAAACCGCACTGCTGGCTGGCTACAAAAATATGAATAAAAAAACCCAAAACAAAAGCAAACAAAAAGAAAACAGTATACTGATGACTTACATGAAACTGCAACAACAAACAAAATCTGTAGTTTTCTCTGAAGCAGAATTTTGCAAACAGCATCTTAAAGAAACAACAAAGCAAGGCAAATAAATGAACGGATACCTTCTCTGCAGTGAAAACTAGGCTGGGGGATTTGCAACAGTCTGTGCTTCCATTGTGCTCTTCTTCCTCTTCATCTCAGTATCCATCAAGTCCCCCCCCCCCAACTTCAGCGCCACTGCATTAGCTGTGGAGTACCGTAATGCATCTGACTCAGGGGCAGCGGCACATTCTCTGCTTTTGCTGCATCTCAGCATGAGAGACGCACCCTGCACATTTCAGAGGCATAAATAATTGAATGTGGAGTCAGGAGCAGAAGCCCTCTGTGACTGTAATAGATGATTAAACGCATCTGTTGAGATTCCTGTGTCCACAAGAGAAGGTTTAGTGGAATCTCACAGCCAGGTTTGAACGTGACACACATTTGCATAATTTATTATTGAGTACGATAATAAATTATGTACTCAATAATACATAATTACATAATCCTGCGTGGCTCTCCAGCCACGCAGGAGAGCTCCGTCCTGCGTGGCTGTAACTTTAACGCAGGAGTGAGGGGAAGTAAAAAAAAAAAAAAAAGAAATCAGATCACAGTTTACGGTACTTTCCAGTTTGGTGAGATCCATAAAGCTAGTGAAGAAAAAGTTAATAGAAGATCTCAACAAAAATCTTAACTTTGACCTTTTAATGAAATTAATGAATCATGAATGAAAAATGCAGGAAAGTCTTTCCACTCCCTTTACTCTGATGCCCCCAAATATAAAAAAATAGAGAAATTGTTGAATTAGTAAACAGTTAATGTGTATAAAATTTGATCTGTGACGACTTTAGAGGATTTCACATAAGTTTGATGGGGAAAACGAAAACATTCCTGCAGTGGTGGCAGCAGCATGCTTTGGGGATGTGAGTATTAGTCTTTTTTTTTGTTTGTTTGTTTTACCTCGGGTTTTCCAGGACGACAGCCTGCTTAAATTAGCACCAGTGCATTTGAGTTTATACTTTGACTAGGCCACAAAACTCTAATTTTAATGTTTTAATTAACTGAAGTAAAGAAAAGAAATCTGTCTGCCTATGCCGTTTAGATTAAGAGAACATCCAAGAATCTTTTGTCAACAAGTCCTTAGGGAAGGCTCAGGATACGGATAGATGCTGCAGAAAAGCACATTTTTCAAAATAAAAAGTCATGCATTTCAAATAAAAAGACCCCTGATACATCTTCTCTAAAATATGAACTACAGATCAGACGGCACTGCCTTTCTAATTAATATGGTAAAATGGTATGCAGCGCCCTCCTGTGGTAAAAAGAAACTTACCAACTCAACTCCAGAGAATAGTTTGCTTCACAAGGACAGATGAAAAAACAATTTTCCACTTCAGCACTATTATAGTGAATGAAAACAGAAACTAAATAGAGAAGGGAAACCAAATCTTTACTTGTTTCTGCTTTAGCACAAGCTAGTACTACGGCATAGGTAGCTTGCACAGGAAGTTAGAAAAGTGCCAGTTTAAAATTGACCTGCTTTGTGTTGTAGTGCTATTATATATTTCTTAAATATAGAAGCTTATACCACTTAAACACTCCATTTTATCAGCCAAGTTCCTCCAGCAATAAATGAAACATTGGCAGTGTCTCCAGGACGGCAAGGCTGAAAATACTATAGCAATAGCCCTGCCCAAGGGATGTATAAATGCTAAGTATTTTTTATATATATATATAAATTAGCATAAGAGTCCTCAGATCTCCTAAAATGTATCTTTCCAATTCCCCCAAAGCATCATTTTCATTATGTTTTATGAAAAATATGCTAAGTGGTTCATGGTAGTGATGCTCTCAAGGTATTTTGATTCCACTTAAGAGTCAAAATAAATTATACAAGAAGCTAACAAGAAGCCAAAGAAATAAATTGTTGAAGCAGACAGTACTGATGTTTTCAATTAACCTTCACCTATAGAACCTATATTTAGGAATATCATCAAACCTAATTTCACGGTGTTATTGTTCTAAGTAAAACAAACAGTGAAATCTACTAATAATGTAGTGCTAACAGTATATATATATATATATATATATATATATATATATATATATATATGAGACTATTGTTTGTCCATCCACTGCAGCGGCATGAGAACGATCTAATGAGATATTGAATGTCAGAAATGAAGATAATTTTATTCTTTTTTTAAATTATTTTTATTGCAGCCATCACCATGTTTTACATGCAAGACAACGTAGGATTTAGACTTTTCTGTTCATTGCCTTCCCTTCACACTTCACAGTTTCAGGTTCTGAGTAAAAACCGAAAAGATAATTACAAGGAATCCTTCAATAAAACATGCAGAACTGATAGTGCATGTTCATCTTTTAAGGACATAAAATAAACAACAAGGTCATGCTGCCCTACAGATAGGGAGCTTCTGCTTTGTGTGCCACAGTGTAATTCCAGATTACAATGTTGCATTTAACTAAAAAAAAAAAAACATTTCGACTGAGCTGCAGTAACTTGTGAAGTTTCTAGTCCTGCCCTAACATGACTGCCACAGCTTTCATCCTTGATTATATTTGCAAGTGTTGAAACCAAACGCGAGAATCCTTAAAACCCACAGAGTCACCGCAGGAGTCAACTTTCATTGTAGTTTATTTAGTTGCTTTTTCCAAAGCTTTGTTTGTACATTCTCTGTGATTCAGAACAATATAAAATTTTCAGAACATGCATATGTTTAAGTGGGACTTAACAGACTGTTATTATTACTATTAGTGCTTTATTTACATTTCAATAAATCCAATGAATAATACAAATATTCCATGCAATGTGCATGTAAACAAAAAGGAAAAACAAAAAACAGAAAAACTCTGACAGTACATCGTTTACAAGGTATTATCCATCATTGACCAGCAATTTCCTAAATTTCAAACGATCAAGAACACTTCCTTGACTTTTTCTTCATATACAGTCCACAGGCACAATTCAAAGCACAGAAGAAACATTTCAAGTCTCCAACATCTCCAACTTTACGCTCCCAAATCAATGGATCCTTTAGGAATTCGGACTCGGTTTTTCTTGCAAAGAGCAAAACCTTTCATAAAACCTTATCCAAATGTTCCTCCCCATGTGTGTGCAAAAAAACCGTCATAACGGTGCACTGAGCGTTGCAATGTCCCAAAGCTTAAAGAAAAGGCCGATTTATAAAATACTGCACTGAGATTCAAGAGACGCTGTAGCAAAACAAAAACACACAAGGTGACTCTTAAGGTTTTGGAACCTTTATTCACCTGAGATTTCTTTGTTACCAAAAAAAATAAGAGAAAAAAGCAAGACCAAGTGGCACTTAGAAAGGTTTACTGCCCTGATTAATGCTGACACAGGAGTAACACAGTGTAAATTGTACAAGATGTACACATGTATGTATATGGCTAAGAGGCATTTTAATGCAGTGCATATTTAACCACAGAGTTAAGAGTTATATAAAAAAAACAGGACTTCTGATAAAGCTTGTTTAGCCTAAAATGCAACATTTGGTGGAAGTTCTTCAAAGTCCGTTTAGAGTATTTAGTTTTCACATCCAAGTGCCTGTTTAACGTAAAATTTTATTGGAAGAAGTGAACATCTGATATAAAATTAAAATGTAAATTTCAGTGATTTGAACGCAAATATACTCAGCAAGGCATTTGTTTAAAATGTCAAAAGGATTAATTTAGTTGAAGCTAGTCAATTTACCCATTACAGATCATAAAAGGCAAAATTGTCAACACAAGCAAAACATTATTTCATGTTTTAATGACAGCCATTATTTTATTGTGTAGGAGAGATTGTCTTGAGATTCAAATTTTTTGCTAAGCCTTAGTATTAGATCAAAAAAGAAAGTAGTCAGAAAAAGGTGAGAATTTCCTTAGAAATCATGCATTGCAGTGAGCATAATGATAAACTTATAAATAAAAGTTCAATGTTATCAACACTTGATACAAAAATCAAAGGGAGAAGTCTGGTCAAATAACACATTATTCTGTGAAATATGATTCAAACACACTGCAACACTTATATAAATAGAGGCAAACATCAGAAAAATCCCAACTAAACTAATCAATTAGCAATTTAATTCACCTGAATCCTCCTTCTCCAATACTTCTGGAAAGAGAAAAAAATAAACCTAGTACCAAAAAATTTAAATAAAAAAATAATAATAATAATAATAATGTACAGATGTCATTTGTCTCCACATTGTGGAAAAAAGGCAAATTTAGGTGGAAACATTTCAACTTCTAGAACAACAAATTTCAGGCATGAGTGTGTTTCCCAGAGAGCTTCATATGTGTAAAATATCAAGATCTGCTTCAGATCTTCATTCCCGCAGGGTCCTGTCTTAAGTTTATGTGAGAATTACTCCTTGTGAAGGTGCGTACTCTCGCTCACAGCTAATCTGAATGTCAGACCAGCGTCAGCGACCGTTGACCGACACCGTAAAGTGTTGTACATTTGCATTACATTTGCACTTCAGGTCAGCTTTATCAGGACATGTTTTAATAGTTAGCATTAGCATCAGTGTAAAAAGACCTTCAAATTCACACAGTCGTGTGCGTTACACAAGCGGTGAGTGTTCTAAACATATTTTGTGCACAGGATAAGATTGCGAATCCATCCAGATGTGTATAATATGAAGCACTCAGATTGGCAGAAATATAAAATAAAACTTGCTAGCTATTGATTCTCGTCATGCTTTAGACGTAGCTAAATCTTCAGAGTTAAACGTTAGAGGTTTATGACAATAAACCTTCACTGTTTCTGCTAAAGGTAGCTATTTTAGTGGAATCAATATCTCTGTGTGCACATGCACCACAACTTTAGCATTAAATGTTTTAAATGAAAGCAGTTCTGAAACTTGGCTTCAGTAAAATGACCTCCAAATGTTACTTCTGAGTATTCTGACAAGTAACCCTCCATTGGACTGTGTCGTACCAGGGAAGCACACACAGATGATTGCGTGGATATATATGTGTGTGTGTGTGTGTGTCAGCACCAGGGTTCCCGCAGGGCTCTGCCTCGAGCCAGGCTGTCTGCCCTCTGCCAGGCACTCTTTATCAGCTCCAGGGCCTCACCGCAGCGCTTCTGCACCAGCGGGTCCAACAGCTCTTGGTGGGGGAGGTCAACCTGTGTATGACGACAACAGGCAACACGTTTAACTACACAGCGCAAGAGAACATTATATAAAGCTCTTTTTGCATAATGTTATATAAAGTTAAGCCTGGCGGGCTGCTAGGCTCAACTTGCTTAACCGAAGTGCAAATTATATATATATTAAAGAAATTTTATTTGTTTTTGCATTTTTCTTAAAATCTACAGTTGGTGTTTAAGTATTGTCAATAATATCTTCTAATAACATAGCTATTAAGACATATTTTTACATTTTCTGTCATCTTGGCTGTTGGTGAAATGGCCTAGCAGCCCTACCAACAGACTTAGCACGTTTTCTGAAGGAAGCCCTGATAAACTATCATCTAAACTCTTTTTCTCTGCATAACCAATGCTGGATTTGTAAAAACACTACATGTTGATTTTATCCCGTCAAGAACAAGGTTGACAGTTCATTCTGACCTGAAAAATGTCTTTCCATGTCTTGTTTAATGCATTTAGAAGCCGATCCCTCTCTTCACAGCCGCTGAAGTATAACACCCATGGAGGGAGGAACTGAGTTCGATCTGCTGCAAACTCCTGTAGAGAGTTTGCATGAGAAAAAGCAACACAAAGACAAGAAACAATTTCACAGTTATTGTCACAGCTTGTAAAGATAAATAAATAAATAAATTCATTTTCTAGAAACAAATTTTGAAACATCAAAACATCTGATCTTTAATTTGGGTATTTTTGATCAGTGGGAAAAAACAACACAGAACGTCCAACTTTCCTTAGATGAGAAAACATGCCATACAAAAAAAAAAAAAGTTTCTCATCTAAATCTGTCCCGTGAGAACAAGTTAATCTCAACTAGTTTGGTCGATTAGCACCATTGTATGGTTGAGTTCAAGCTTTATTTCAAAATATATAACGTTTTTATTTAACGTTTTTATTTATCAGTTATGGATTAGGATATCATATGTTAGGTGGAAATTATTCTAAGCACAATTTGAGAACCTTGGTATCTTTACTGTAGCAGTTTTAGTATGTTTATTGGTATTAATTGGTATTTTAAAAAGCCAGTCGAAGGATCACAGAACAAGTTAAGCCTGAATCTGAAGTTGTCTGAAGTTCTAAAAATAATGTAATTGTCCTTTTTGATTCATGATTGAGTCCAAATTCAGTGAAGAAGTTAAGAAACCGAAATAATAAACGCCAAAAATCAAGGTTTGATGTGGCAAATAGGAGCTGAAGAACATCAATTTGTTATAAATGAATGTAAAACCATACTGTGCAAATAAACATTATTAGATGTATTGCCTTAAAAAATAAAACCCTTTTCCACATTCCATTTCATTTTCAAGTCCTGGAAAATCGTCAAAGAAAGATCCAGACAATAAGCATCATGTGTGATTAGAAAACCTAAACCAATATTTGAATACAAAGGAATTGGTTACTGACTGCTTTATTTTCTGATAACTCTAGTAGATATGGTTCCCATAGAAACTGTTTAAATTAAGTATCACTAACAGTACTTATTTATTCTGTAAAAGAAATCAACATGATAGGGGAAGAACACTTTGCAGAGGAAGCAGCCGTTACCTAAAGTTTTAATAAAATACATATTGTCATTTTCTGACGTACCAATCGCAGACAAAGGTAAACAAAAGATCACTCACAATAACGCAGTATTCCTTGTCAGACTCCAAGTTCACAGTGGTCACATCACAGATATCGACACTCCCCAGGGAACGGAAAAAGCTCGTCTGACAATCCTGATGACAAGTTAGCAGCCTCTTGTCCGTCACCACCAGGCAACATGGGATACACGGGGTGGGGGCCACACCCTGAGGAATAACCTGTGGTAAAGGGGCTGTAGTTTACATAGGTCCATATTTAACAGGAAATTATGCAACCAAAATAATGTCTATTAAAAAAAAAAAAAACAGAAGCACATAAAAATGTTTAATGGAAGAAAACAAGAGTACAAGGTTCAAAAAGCTCTTCATAAGAACATAGAAAAGAGACAAATATTTTAGAAATACCCTATTTAGCAAAGTAGCTGAAGAAAATCAGAAACTTTTGCTTATAATGTCTGATACAGATGAAAATTGTACAAACATTAAATAATTCCTGTCCATAACAAGGTTATTTTTTCCACCATTCCTAAGTTTATCCATAGAAATCTCTAACTTAAAACCAATGGATGCAAAATTTGTAACGGTGCATTATTCCAACTTTCTCCACTCACCCCTTTGGAAACAGACTGACAGAGAAGCTGCATCCATTCGGCCATGTCCTGCTCATTGCTGGCACTGAGTACCAGTGGGGGGCGCTCTGTCAAGATGACCTGGAAGGCGTGGGGACGCTCTGTGTTGTTGGAGCGACGGCACCCTCCACAGTGTTCCCCCCTGATGACAAACAAAGAGGCGTCAAAACAGGGAGAGCCCCTCAGAGGGCATCGTTTTCAATCTGGAAGTTGAGCTTTCTGAGACTTACCCCATGGTGACAGACATCAGAGGGGTCATATCTGTCCTCTCTGCATACAAGTACAGAATCCCTTTGCTGCACAAAGAGAGAACAAACATTTAGCTTCATATACCGGATGACATTTGGACAGACTGTCAGATTGATATTTTCAGCAAAACATGAAAGAAACAAATTATACAAGAAATTATATTATGTAATAAAACCTGTTCAAATAATACAGCACCACTCTCTGTCATTAGTACCCCTCTTTAATGTGTAAAAAGCCTTAAAGGTCCAGTACGTAACTTTAATAAACAATATGTTTGTTAATCTGTGGAAAAAATAAATAAAATCAAGCTCTTCTTGATCCCCTTGTGGTCCTTCAGTCATCTGCAGAAATGCACTGCTCTTGGTCAGAAACAACCACTCAGAGCCAGGAGGAGGGTCTTAGTGCTGTCAATAATGCTGTTCACATTCTCTTTCTTTCTGCTACGCTACAGCTAGCGTAGCAGAATGTCATGAATACTCAGCGTAGTTAGCATAACCACCAATGACAGAAAATAAATAGTTTTTCTCTAACTATAAGCTGTTTCTCCTCCATAAGCATACTGAGAAGTGCCACTACAAGCTTGATTGACAGTGCAAAGACCCTCCTCTTGGCTCTGATTGGTTGTTTTTGACCGAGAGCGGTGCACTTCTGCAAATGGTGATATCAGCACGGAGAGGAGATGAAGGAGCTAGGTTTTTTCACATATTATCTGTCACGACATGGTAACAATTTTAACAAATATGGAGAAGTATATTGTTTATAAAAGTTACTGCAGCTTTAATATGAGTAAAAATATCTTATTTTGAGTACATTTATTCAATGGGGAGAAATCCCACAATAGCAAAAACCAGAAAACGGTTATTGGTGGCAAAATTAAATTATATAAAAATAGCCCAATCACTTAAAATGATACTTTACTTGATGAGGTTATGTAGGAACTTTCAATCTGTAATTTAGAACTTCCTGTTTCACAGAGGTAGAAATATGAAATGTCACATTTTCTTTAGTCACACTTTAGAATAAGACATTAAAACATGGCATTTAGACACAGCTGTCTGTTAATTCAGGAACTTAAAAAAAACAACAAGTCATCTACTGTTTTGAAATTTTGCCCATAGCCACAGTCAGAGCAAGAATTAGATTCAAACCGGAATGGAGAAATTCAAGGCTGGATGGCAATTTAAGCTTATCTTCCCAGTAGAAGGAGACGGAAAATCTCCTAAGTGTGATGTTAGAGAACTCCAGTTTTGGTCCGAGGAGACAAAGATTCAACTTTTCAGCATAAAAACAACTGGAGGTGAGTTTGAAAAGGAAAATATGAGCATGAATATGGTCTCTACCTGAGGATGACGTAGCAGCTCTTCCACATCTCTTTACCGAGGTACGTGATCCCAGCCTTGTACTGCAGAGAACCTTCTTTGATACTGGAAGGGACTCCAGAGGTGGGTGTGCCTCCTTGGGGAGACATGGCCATATCCATTGGGTCCTCCCAGTGAACCAGTGAATAAAGCTGGATAGACACTTCAGATACCTGAGAATAATAAGCAACAAATGTCATAATGATGTTTGGGAGGTTTGGTTGTCGAAAGCTGCTACAGTACAAAATGGTTGCAACAATATTCTACCTCACAATGACACTCCTGAGAGACAAACTTATTCAAGGCCAGTTTTTCCATGGTGGCATCTGTCAGAACAGCTGGATATGGAGGCTCTCGACAACCCTGGACCATGGCGGACTTCAGCACAGACAGGAACCAGCTAAAAATGAAGGAGAAAGGAGATTGAATGCCAGTGGATGGGCAATCACTCACTGAGAAGGAAACCAACACTTTTCCAAGATGAATGTTTTTCAATGGCAGGAAGTAGGAGACAAGTCAGAAAAGAGGGACAGATGAATGGAGAAATGTTTGAGATCTCCCAGATCAGAACCTTCTCTATGGGGTCACACTGATGTTCCAGCAGTTTCAAAATAGCAACTGGCTCGAGACTTGGTCGTTTCTAAGCTTTAAAATCTATCTCCTTTCATGTAAGGGTCACATTTTGGACGAGATAGTTGAAACGTTGACGTTGACACAATTGGTTGTGTTCAAGATAAAATGATTCCAAACTTTAGAGAATGCATAAGTGTTTAGTAGACTGTATTGTTATTTTTATGTTTTGTATGTAACAGATCTCTCTTGAAAATGAGACATTGACTAAAGAGATTTTTCCTGTATAAATCAAGGATAATATGTAAAGCAGTGCAATAATAAACTTCTGCAATGGACTAGAAGTTTAATATTTGTGAATGTAAGACTTGGTTCACACACCAGCAAAACATCTGACTTTTATAAGATCTCCTGCTAGCAGTGGATTATATTTAGATTGAATTATGTTGGAAGCTTGTCAACGGCCAGAAAAAGCGACGTATGTGAGGAGTAGGTCACCATGGGACATCTAATCAAAGTTTTTAGACTGAAATCTTGTTAGATCATCATTTTACAATAAAAAGGAGAACTTTACAAGAAATGTATAGAAAACCAAAAAATAATTTGACAATTTAGCCAATGGTGTAAATATCTGTCCAAAAAAGGAACAGAATGAAACTGTGGATTTGCTACCTCTTTGAATACACAAAGAGAACGTATAAGTCAAGAATACTAATAAAAGCTATTATAAGTGAATTTACACAGTCAGCGAGCCATCAGCTGTATCCAACAGGAACTTCCTTCTTCTGTTGGTGCAAACCAGCGTTATTGTCTGTTGGTCAAGGCCCACCTAAGGGGAAAAAATTAGATCTATCTTGTTTAAAACATATTAAGTAAATCTCCTGTTTTATCACTGTCAATCATTGCATTAAAATAATACAAAAGCAATAAGTTTAGAAGAAAAACATAACATAAATGTGGTGAAATCTATCTAGAAAAAATGAGATAAACTTGTGAGGTGCAGATGACTTACAGAGAGATAGTCGAGCTCATTATAAGAAACAGCATCTTCTACTGTGTAGGGTTTTTCAGCTGCTCCTAAAAACAATAGGCAGTGATTAATGTACGCCAAACGAATCGCAGAATATATAATACACGAACAAACTCTGTGCAACACACAAATTCTGAGGTTTCCCATGACATAGGACTGGTGTCAGTCAGTTTTGGATACCAGAGCCAGAGGTACTGGCTGATTATGTTATTTACTCACCCTTTCTTAGGAAGTAGATGTAACAGTCAGTCAGCAGCAGGTAAAGAGGCTGCAGGTCCCCCTCCATGTGACCTGTACTCATTCTCAACATCTGGAAAACACAAAATAAATGGCAGAGAAATCCTTAGAGAAATTTTTTGTCTCTAATGAAGCATTTACTATTGTTAGCATCTCCATGGAGGATTTACTGTGACGTTTTTATAATGTGAAGGAAAGCAGACAATTTTTATATACAGAAGTAGTTCTCATAGGCAGATTGTTCTTCCTGCTTTTTGAGAAGATTTAAAAGCAAATGTGGCAAAGTTAGAACATTTTAAACATGGTTTCTGCAGGTTTCACCAAGTAAAATTTAAGACTTTTAAAGAAATCTTTAAGACCAATTTTAATGGAATTTAAGACCTACGTCTCCACAGAAGAAGTGTGAATGTCATCCAGGAGATACATTTAAGACTTTAAGTGCAGGCACCTTATGGGTAAAAAAGAATGAACTTTTGTAATTTGTCAGTCTACAAGGAAGGCATTGACAAACTGGGCCTTGCAACATTTCCAAAGGAAGATTGTTTCATAGCCACTTCTAAGAGGAGTGACATAATAACATCAAAAGTTTCAACTTTCTTAAAGGGACACAGTGGAATTTTTGTTTTCTACACATTTGATTTGTGATGCCAAATCAATCTGTTAATCTGATTGCTGAACAATGAACTGAGGAGACGTGTCTCTCTTGAGGTTTAGAAAAAGTCTGAAAAAAGAAAAAAAAAAGCTTCTTCCATCCTCACTCTGAAAAGTTGCTCCTCGTTCTCTCTGAACACATGGATCATTAGAAGAAGCAGGTGATTGTTGTCCACCCTGCAACGTGGTTGAAGAGGATTAGATTTGCAATGAGAACCAGCACCAGAACAAATATCTGGTTATATCTTGACTTCTTACTTGAACTCTGCTGGGTGAGAAACCTCAGAAGGACTGAGTTTCTCCTGTTGCTCCGTTTCCTCGGATGTTCTGCCTGCTGAATCTCCCTCTACGGTCTCTTCCTCTTCCTCCTCCTTCATGTGAGGCTTCCGTCCTGCTGGCTCTTCTGCTTCTTCCTCATCTTCAAGGCTACCTGAAAGAGTCTGTGACTGGCTTTGCTCTGTAGAGTCATTGTGGCCACCACTTGTGTCAGCAGAGTCTGTACTGTCGGTGGTAATGCAGCATAGGTCCGCAGACACAGGAGAGGTCTGCAGGCAGTCTGGTCTGTCGGCCAGAGAGGAACCAAATGTCTCTTGTGGAGTTGGGTCAGGAGGTTTTCCTTCGGAATCGTTGCGAAAGGGCTGCTGCACCGGAAGCTGGGAGCTCTGATCACAGCTATGATTGTTTTTGTCCTCCTGTTCCTCAGGGGGTGCCCAGGACCCATTGAGCTGCTCCATGACATCACGGAGGGGTTGTCCAACAGTGTCCATGGAGGTGTCTGTCATCTCTGGGAGCCGAAGCAAGCCTTCCACCCCTTCTTCGCCCCCTTCCTCTACAATCGCAGACCCCACTCTGCTCCTGCTCTGCTCTCCTTCACTGTCCAGTAGCGCTACAGTGGAGTTTATCGAGTCAACTTCTTGCGACGTGCTGTGGTTCACAATCTCCACATGTTCAGAGGAGAGCGAGGCATGGATGCTACTGCTGGAATCCGTAGATCCCCTGCCACGTCGCTTCTTGGCTGGCTTCTTTCGTTTAGCCATCCTAGGACAGATAATGAAGATGGTAAATTTGGCTTCAGGCATAAGCAGAAGATGCTTCTTAAAGGTAAGACCCTAAAACATTCGGTACCTGATGACCTCAAGCTCATTGCCGTTGACCTCGATCTCATCTTCGGTGGTGTTGCGACGGCTGGCTGCATGAACTGGTGTGACGTCCGCTGAGGTGTTCGTGTCAGAGTCCTCATTGAACGGGTTGTGTCGAGATGTGGGGCTGTTCGGGGAAAGGCGAGCAGCCGTCTTCCCCACCGCTGTGCTGGTGACAACTACTGTTTCACTGATGACCGTCTGGGGATCAGAGCCAGTCGACCGTGGGCAGCTGGCCTGGTCGGTCAAGTCACCCTCTATTGTCAAGAGCCGCAAAAAGATAACTGAATAAATGCAAATGCAGCTGTTGTCCAGGTTTATATCCAAAGAGTAAAGGAAATACACAGACTGCCTCTTCTGCATTGGTGGCAGCAGAATTTATGTCAATTGGCTTGTTGACAAAAGTTACAGTGCCAATGAAGACTTTATTACACTTATTTAAAGAATATTTGAGCTGTGCTGTCTTCACAAGTTTGAATTTACATGGTAAAACGTATGCTTAAGCATTGAAAGTTGCAGCAAAATAACACCTTTTTGGAAGCATCAACAAGCTTCCAGCAGAATTTTCAAAGGCAGAGTTGATCATTTGTTTTAACTGGATTTGAGCTTATGTGGACAAGAAAAATCAACAATTTCAAATAAGTGCATTTAATTAATCATTACTGCCAGGCCAAATAATTTGTTTGTTGTATAGTAATTGCCAATTGAAAAAAGGCCTTCAGTTGGTAATGATTTTACCAACCCAGAACATTTACTATCAAGTCAGGTGTATATAAACTTTTCACCAGCACCGTATTTACAAGGAACTGATTTGGTTTTAATTTCTTTTGTGTGTTTTTTGCAGTGTTGCAATGCTGACCAACCAAACAAGTGTACAGAAATACTGTGCATTTCCTCATTAGCATAGAAATAGCCAGTGTTAGGGCAAAGCAATCTAAATTTTTTTAGGGGTTAAAAAAACAAAACAAAGGCACCACACAATATGAGACATATCAGGCAGCGGGTTTCTTTGCAGAGTCACAGGCCCAGGTCAAGCAGTGTTACTGCAGCAGCTACAGCTAAAAGGCAAGGATAGAAACTAACAAATAACTGCTTATTCTCAAGCAATTTGAGAACCTAAAGTGTAATCTTAAATATTTCAAATAAGTCACTTGTAAATTAGACAGTCTAGAGTACCGAACACTGAACTAAAACTGATTGGCTGATTTTCAACCAACACTACAGCTTAGCTGAACCTAGGCCAGTGAAAGACATCAACAGGAAGAAGATACACCATAATATGCAACACAGAGAGATACACAGTAAAAACAGAAGCCTAGAAGGACAAGGTGAGTACCAGCTGCTTTGGGCTTTCCTACTGCTGCGTCAACAGAGTAAGCTTGAATGTGATAGTTCCCCAAATAAGCAACACATGCAGAACATGACAGACGGGTAACCCACCCAGCAATAAATTGCCAGATTAATGATCCACTTTATTGCGCATAAACACAATTTGTTTCACTTTTTTCTATTTTTATTTATGACATTTGAATAAGTATGACTACAAATGTATGAAATAATATAAATGTATTTCTATTTATTTTACCCTTGGGTTCATAGGCATCCCCAAAGTAACGTCTCTCCTCATCTTATAAAATCTGAATGAATCCGAAAAACTGAATGGAACAACTTTTTATCTCAATCTGTCAGAAATTTGATTTATTTCATAGTCTGTATGCAATATAGCAATAAAGGGAACATCCAAGTCAAACAACTATGAAATTTGCCAGAGGAGCATAAACAGGTTTTTCAATATTAGCAACATTGTGTCTTTTAGGAAATAGCATAAAAAATATGTACCTATGATGAAAGTAATAATAATTATAACAACAATATTTTTGCAGTGTGGCCAGGGTGCTTTGGTAATATCTATTAACTTTCTTCAAATTTAGAAGTTTACTTACATTTCCTTTGTATTTGATGGAGTTGCCTTTAGACTTGGGTCAAATAATCTGGGTATCCTTCCACACATTTCCCACAATAGTTAACTGAGCTTTGGTGTAACAGAGTCAGGTTTGTAGGCCACCTTAGTTGCACATGGATCTATGATCAGGGCTTTGTGATGTCCATTCCTAAACACTGACTTTATCCTTCAGCCGCCTTATAACAAATTTCCATTTGGAAGATTTATTTGAGCTTTAACTTCCTGGTTGACCTCTTGAAATGCCCTCCAATATCTAGTTCTTTCTTCCTGAAGTGTTTCAGTGCATTTCACAGTTGGGATGTTGCTTTCATGCTTGCAAGCTCATCCCCTTATCTCTCCAAATGTAACAATGGTTCTTGAATCTTTGTAAAAAAGTTACATTGCACCAGACCACGGGATGTTTTTAAAAATTGTAATCTGGCTATTTATGTCGACTCTGTAGTTACAGATGTTTTCTTTCTTTCTATAAGCAGCTTATGCCAGCATCTTCCCAAGGTTTTATGTTTTGTTCTGGAGCTGATTTGCATCAACACACATTCATCTCACAAAATCATGACAAGTTGCACCAAGTTGTTTAAAAGGCGCAGTAATTGTAGTATATGTAACCTTAAGAATTGGAAGAAAATAATGCAAAATTCTCAGAAATAATTATCTCCTTATATGTAGTTTAGGTAATACTGATTAACTTAAACTATGAACAGTGAGTTGACGCCAAAAAGTAAAGGAATAATTCTATTTATATAAAGTTTATGTAAATCTATGTTTCAACTGTATCATTAATCCAATAAACATCAGAAAATAATGTGCTTCTTTTTGTAAATATGATCAATCACTTAAAAGATATTTCTGTCAAATTATTTTAAAAATCATAGCTAATATCAGCTTAGTAGACTTGCAGTGTTATTCTCTAAAGAGCAGAAGGACAACAAGGGTAAATATCCTGTCCAAATAAAGGATGGAAATAACAACAAAATCAAGCAGCTGACAATATAGTAATAATTATAACTAGAGGTACACTGATAAATTAGCTCAGATTTCCTTAATTTTGGCTGATCAACCGATACTTACACATAAACCCGATAATATCCAATGAGCTATATTTAGGAACTTTTCAGACAAAAATTGGTACTGGACAACATCGGAATCAGCAGTTCAGGCTTTTTCAAGATTAGTGATCGGTGAGAAAACTACCATTGGTGCACACCTAATTATAACTGAAATGATCACTACATTATTTTTGCAGCAGTAAGGTTGTTTCTTTTTGTTTAAAACAAAAGCTTTCAGAGCTTGTCATGCTTTATTGTTTGAAACATTTTGTCTAAATTTAGTGAAGCTGTGGTATTCTTCCACAAAGTAAACAGATCATAATAATCTGATGCTGGCCACTACATAATTTGATATTTAATGTACTGTGTTTTGATGTAAACACAGTACATTAAATATACTGCCTGAAATATCACAGAAAACTAAATCTTTCAGAACCAACTGCCAAAAACCTTTTTTTAAATTTTTTTCCATTTACTTCATCTTTTTCAAATTCAGATACATTAACTTGAATCAGTGGCTGTTTTACAGTTCGGGTTCCCAGCATGCATTTAATCCCAAGTTGTGCTCAAACTCATGCTATAAAGGAGGGAGAGAAAACAAGGAATGAGTAAGCAGGAAGGAAGGGTTGACCATTGTCCCACCTTCCCAGTTTGCACTTGGCAATGACTGCAACACGGGGAACATGTCACCAAAATCATAATCTAAAAAAAAGAAAAGAAGGGATAACATTGAAAATTAGAAAAAGTCTTACTGAAGAAGCAAAAGACAGATGAGTCTGAATAAATGACAAACAGTAAAATAACATGATACATGGGATGTGAAACAACTAAACCAATGAGGGTAAAAAAAATGAGAAATGGGAACTAAAACAGGGAACTGGCTCAGTGCTTTGTGGGGGCTGCAATTACCCCAGTGGAGGTATTCTGCCACCATCGGTGAGCATATGAAATGAAATACAGTCATGTGAAGAAATTGTAGCACAACCCATGACAGCCTGTATGTTTAGCTAACATATTTTGACATATATTTATCACCAATTGTAAAAATACAGAAAAAAAATAAAAAAATTAAAAAAGAAAAACAATGGAATAGTTTAACATTTCTGCCAAATCTATAAAAACAAAATTTTCTGGTGATGAATAAATTAAAGCAACCCCACATTACTTCCAATTTCAAATGGCTTAAACACTCCTAGTTGTTACATTTGGTGTACATGATTAGGACATTGAAAGTCAGCATTTTTTTACCCTGTTGAATAAACCTCATATATTCACTCTGTAAAATGATAAAGCAAATATAGAAAAACCCTAAAATGTCATCAATGGATGTAGAAGCGAATATCTATACAATGAGAAAGAAAACTTCATTCTCCAAGAAAAACATGAAGGCCAGACTGAAGTTTGCCAGAAAGAACATAGACAAAGAGGACGACTTCTGGAACAATGTTCTTTAGACAGATGAACCAAAGGCAGAATTAAATATTGCCCAGTCCTACTTTAAGCATAAAAAAACAAAGAACAAAATTGAAAACCAGTCTGCGTCTCACTGCCAGGCTTTACTATACTAATTTAGGTAAAGACATACAGTAAGAAACAGGGTGGGTAGAGAAAATACAGCATGCTCTACCTTCACTGGAGGGAGCTATGGCGCTGTCGTCCCACTCCAGGTTGGTGGAGGTCAGGGAGGTAAACGAGTGCAGAGACAAGCTGTCTGAGCTGGGGAGCCTTTCCTCAAAGTCCAGCAGGTTGTGTGGTTTGTAGTACTCTGGCATGTATGGAGCTACATCCAGGTAGGGCACATCCTAAACCAGGAACAGGCATCTGACAAGTTAAGGATACACGGATGACTGCAGTGTATGATAATGTTGTGATTAAGCTTATGCTGACCAGCTCCAGATCAAAGCGAATGAACTCCAGGCCGGACACCAGTGTAAGGAACAGCGTGAGGTGGTCGTGACTGCAGACCAATGCATTTCTACAAGTCAAAGATATTATGATTTAAGGCATTCAATACATATGAAGTGAACAGTAAAAGTCCAAGCAGAAAACTTTAACAGCAGTCACATGCATTTAAAAAAATGGTCATTAAAAAAAAAATCTTAGCATACTTGAAGTAATACTTCTGTAACAATCCTTGATTCTCTTGGAAGAGGCGTAGATAGCTTTCTAAAGAGCTCTCACTCAATGCCAGGTACAACCATGCTCGACCTGCACAGAACAGTTGAAGCCTCCTTTAATGAATGCATCTGACAGTCTAATAAATAATGTTTCCTTTTATTTCAAATGCAATTCCCTATGCAGTAAATACGTCATACTTCGACCAAGGTTGGTGGCTATGTGCTGTAGCTCGTCTATCTGTCGGACAGCCTCCCTCCTGGTGAAGTGAACCACCAGCACCCAGTAGCCTGACGATATGTCCTGCAGGCTAAAACAACAACACATTCACAAGGAAAAGGGCTAACACAAATAGGTAACGTATGACAGGTTGTTTAAAATATTGTGCAAATAATATCTATCTTCAGGCAGATTGACCTGAGAAGATCAGAGCACCAATTGGGGTTCCTGCAGATTTAAATTTTAGACTTAAGATCTTTTGAAAACTAATTTTGTCATCATTGTTAGTAGATAAATACAGCTAAGGACAAAATTAAGAGACCACTTAAAGTTATCAGTTTCTCTGATTTTACTTTTTATAGGTAGGTGTTTGAGTAAAATGAACATTGTTCTTTTATTCTACTACTGACAACATGTTTCCGAAATTCCCAGCAAAAATGTTGTATTTATTTGCAGAAAATGAGAAACTGTCAAAATAAAAAAATGATGGAATGCTTTCGGACCTCAGACTTTTTCTCAGCATTGAAGATGCTATGTTCCTGTGCTTTTTTAGCTGCTTTAAAAAATGTCCCAGAAGACTCCCAATCAGCTTCTCTGCTAAATCAGCTGAAAAGGTGGATTGATAAAGTGTGTGTTAGCTTTCAGTTGATGTGTTTATTTTTCCAGCAAGGTCCTGGTGACATGACGTCTTTCTGCTAAAGGTAAGAGAACTATTACCAATAACCTCACTTTAAAATATACAAACTAACCCTTTAGCTGACTATATTCAACCAAGATGGTGGTAGAAGAAATAGACAAAAAAAATCTAAAAATGTGTTACTTGTGGTTACTGTAAAAGATTACGAAAGTCTGGTAATTTAAAGCTAAATCTCAAGGAGCAAGACATGGCTCAACTCTCTTTACTAATAGAGAAGTGGTGAAACAGGAAGGAAGATATGCATACATAAAAACCAAAAAATGATATCAGATGAAACATGACACAAATGGATGCATATTAACATATCAGTGTGTGCAAAGAGGTGTGGGAAAGAAATAAATATAACTTATTATGCACACGCAGTGCAGTCATTCTCTGTGTGCCAGACATATAGTTGGTCCCGTTTGTTTATAGCTGTAGAAAATGACTTAAGAAGAGGATTTGATAAAGTCATTAGAGAACTACATTGCCATGCCACTATGTTGTTTAAATGCCAATGTATTATCTTGTAGTACAGTGTAAATTTTCAGATGTCCTCAGAAAACTGTTATCAGACATTCGATCAAATGGCCTCAGAGATAGAAGTCTGATGGGTTTTTTAAAGAAAAGTGATGCTTTTATGTCTGATGTCTGAGGCTGTTTGATCTGGTGACTGACAATGTTTTTCTGAGACCTGGATATTTCCTAAAATCTACATGGTACTGCAGGCACATGAAAGGCTTTCACAGTAAAAAATAACTAAACATAATGTTGGAATTGTATTAATGCTTTTTTTTTTTAAAACACCCACCCTTCCACTTTTCAAAATAGTTGAAGGCCTTTGATAATATTTTACACACTTTGAAATGCTGTTTTTGAATCTAGCTTAAATACACTTTTAAAAGCACTGCTACTTAAAAATGGAAAAACAATTGCAAAAACTGTTATTTCAGTAAATTTAGAAATCAAGATTAGGCTTTAAATCTGGAAACGGTATTTAGCAATAGTAATACCTTAGATGCAAAGCATAACAAGCAATACTATTTGAAGGGGTGTGCATAAGACTGACATGACATTGTCATAAACATGTCATAACACCTCTTGTGAACAAGAAGCAGTCTTCATAAATGTTTATGAATTGTCATTAAGTGTCATTCGGTAAATAATGACACTTTTAATAGAAAGCTGTTGCATAAAAGTTGCTTTAAAAGTGCATTACAAGTGTCAACTGCAAAGCTGTATTAAAAGCTCGTTAGAAATGTCAACTTTGCATTAAAAGTCTCATTTACCGAATGACACTTCACAGCAAAAGTACACATACCCAGCTCTCATGCATGTGTAACACTACAATCAGAAATCTGATCCACGCAAAATAGCATAAAGAATTTGAAGTAATCTTTCTTTACTTTCCAACATTCTGCAGCTATCTTGCAGGAAATATCTTACCCATACAGCAGAGCATGGTCAAGGTGTTCACAAAGACGCTGCAGGACCCGGTCGTGATTGCGGATAGCCGGAGTTTCATCCTCACAGGCTGCAAAGTAACTCTGTAACTGTAGAGACACATGCAGATCAGATTTCTCTTACAGAGAGAGAAGGTGTAAGTCTTTCAGGCATTCAGAGTAGGAATTCCAAGCATTTCTTAATACGGTGGATTTAAAAAGTTGGTGAATTTGCTCAATAGGTCATCTGCAGAAGACTGACTTTGTGGGTATGCTTTCAACCCTGCAGCACAGGGTTAAAATGATAACTTTATGAATTAGATGTTTTAAAGATGCTTACTGCGTATTTCAATTCTGCAGCTATTCAATTGTGCAACAACTAAAACAAGACATGCATGCCTTTGACTTGCACATAATCCAGGGAGGTATTTGAAAGCAGTAAATGAAGCAACCTGCAAGACAAACCTGAAACAGCATCGCTAGAAAACAGGCAAAATGCCAACTACTGTCTGTGGATTGTAGATTTAAGCAAGTTGCTGTTCAGTTTA
This sequence comes from Brachyrhaphis roseni, assembly GCA_903066815.1. Lineage (NCBI taxonomy): Eukaryota > Metazoa > Chordata > Actinopteri > Cyprinodontiformes > Poeciliidae > Brachyrhaphis > Brachyrhaphis roseni. The sequence goes on from CAEFZY010050075.1 coordinate 21,960, forward strand.
GCTGCCCTATGTCCCTGGAAACATAGATAGATCACACTCCCACTGTTAGATACACAGTCGATGTTGGAATGTTAAGGGAAAGATAAAGTGCATATAAAAAAATATTCATCCCTTTGTATGTTTTACTCTTTTTATTGCTTTAACAAATCAAGCAATCAATCAATTGATCACAATCAACATATTTTGCTTTTTTTGACAAAAACTATGTGCAACATCAACATCCTAGAAGAAGACCAAAACACCAAATGTGCATTGCTGCAAAAACTTACAGATCTCCACTGTGAAACATGATGGTAGATAGAACAGGGGAGTTGATTTGACAAGGGCCTGCAAAGGACTTAAGGTGAACAGAAATAGCTTAGATCAAGGCATGTTGATGCATTAGATTGGCCAAGTCAAAGTACCTACTTATATCTAACTTAAAATATGTGGCAAGACTTAACTGTTGTTAAATAATCTCTATTCAATTTGGCTGAGGGATAGCTATTGGTCTTTAGAAGTGCAAATCTGCAAGACTTTGTAATAAGTTTGAAAAGCTGCAAGGGAATATTTTTACAAGGGGCAGTACAACAGGACATCAAGGAAACCAATGAAACCTTTCAATCCTAAATGCAGGGGAGATCAACTGCATCATGTGACATGTAAAGCGCACAAGATAAAACCTTGAAAGCTAGAGGCACAGTTAGTAAACACCAAATTAATATGAGGGGCAATGAATTCAAATTTGACTATTTTTTGCTCCTTGGTAGGTTCAGGTAGTCGTTAGTCAAAGCTTATCTGGGTACATCACCAAACAAGAAGATTCCTAATCCAACCCCACAGCAATGAGACAACGCTTCAAAAATACTAACAATCAGATCACCCTCAGAAAAAATAACGTGTACAGTTTTGAGCATTCACTTAATCAGCAGAGAAGATGAAAAGCGCATTTCTGCATGCATCACACTCATCATAACGCAGTGTGTTCTTATAAACACAAAGGAGGAGGAAACAGCTAATGTTTCATCCTGATGTCGCGGATCCATCTGTAGAGCGACTGCAGCTTTGTTTACACTCTTCACTGCCGCAGTGTGCTAGCACAAGGAGGGTTAGTGCCACTACTGCTGACCGTGGACACAAAACACAAACTATAACGTTCAAATTAAAGCTTTAGCTGTCAACCCGAGGGCTCGTTTGAGGTAGTTCACACTTTGATTAGTTATTCCCGCCGGGGCAAGGCCCTTATGAACTGGTGGTGTCCTTCCAGCTTGAAAGTTGCCCTCTTTCGCAAACAGAAGATGACCTAATATTAGCTACAATGACTCAAGCGTGTGGAGTAGATGTTGCTACTATAAGTACATCAAAATGGTAAATTCCGACTGATTAGAGCTTACCTTCTTGACAGACATCGAGATGTTTTCCAATATGCGGTCCTTCACTTTGAGCTGATCCATCACTGGGGCTGTTGGCAGCAGAAGGCTGTCAGCTGACTCTCCCAAAGCAATGCTCTTTTTTTGCTAAAGCTAACGCCGCCCACATTAGCCGCTCAACAAACCCTCCGTTGCATTTTTACGTTAAACTAAAGACACAGCTTGTGGTTTCAATTGTGGAAACTCTTTCGCTAGTTTACAATGTTTACGCTCGTGCCCGTCAAACTGCGCGTGGCTTCAACTTAGTGCTAGCGGAGTAATGTTTACGCGTTAGCTTAAACATGCACTTTCTTCTTCTTTGAGGCTAACAAGCGACTTCTTGGCGTCCCAGAACAAATAACGTAGAGCATTCTTTAGATAAAACCGGTGTCACTCAGGTGGGAAATTGTTAAATGTTACCTTTGGGAGCATTTGCCTATTTAGTCGATGAATGAAACGTACAGCAGGCTAAGGTTTCTACATCTCCTGAAGGTCTGAACGGAAATCCAACCGGCGGAGGGTTACGTCACCTGAACGTGACTGTGTGAAAGGCAAGAAGTATTATCCAGCATTTCCCTTTATGACATGCATACCATTAATATGAAGGACTTCCCTTTATTAGAACTAATAACTTTCTGGTTGGTCACAGTTTTATGTAATTTGGATTCTATTTCCATATTTTAAATTATGGTTAAAGCTGTAACATTCAGTGTTGATCTTATTTGAGACTAACACCAGAGGACATTTTATGGTTTTCTTCTTGTCTATTGCAGGAGGTCCTTTCTGCCCACGACCATCAACATCTACAACGCTTTTAATAAAATTGTTATTAAAAGTGACATATTTCTCTATGGGATAACTAAAGCATAATTTAATTGAAATGAATGAGATATCCAAACTTCAGATACTGTTTGCAGCATAACCATGCTTCCAACTTCCTGGCTGATGCATTCCTTCTTTTATAATGTCCTGGCAACTTGTAAAGACAACTGGTTTCACTGGATTTGGGTATCATGTTACAGGTGACACAAAAATGTAAAAAGAAGCTTAATGGGTATAAATATTTTTTTCAAAGGCACAGTATGTTTTGGACTAAAAACACAAACTCATGTCAAGTGGAATGTGGTTATTTTATTTCAAAGAGGCCTGCAGCTTTTACAAAAAACTTTTTCAAAAACAAAAGAATTGTTGGCATTTTCAGTGCATTTCTGAGAAGAAAGTAGATTCAATTTAAGTGATTTGTAACTGCTTTTTCTTATATTTTAGCCAAATGTGGAGCAACTTTTATACATAAGCGGACTGACTTCACAACACACGGGGCTCTGGTAGATTTTAAGATGCATCTTTACAAAAAAAGAAAAAGGAAAAACTACTGCATTAAATTGCAGCCAGCACCCCTCAGACACACACACTAGCCACATGCCCCTAACAAAATATGAACAGTCAAAATCTCAAAATGACACCTTTGAGCCATGAGGACATTCAGTTTCAATTCTTCCCCTCGCAATTTAAAATTTCACACTTTTTGTCGTCTTTGCTTTAGTCGGACTTCTCCTTCTCTCTCATATGCAGGAAGACTACACTGAAGACAAAAAGTCCTGTCATCATGGAGAAGGCGCTGGCGTAGTACGGGAAGGCTGAGGGAATGAAGCGCTCGTACTGAGTGTGCTGCAGGGGCCGGACTGAAACCTGCAGAGGACAAGTCGTACAAAATAATTAAATCCTAATCATCTTTATGGATAAATGGCCAAGATAACCAACAGAAAATTACTTCAAATAAAATCTTTGTGACGTAATCTCTTAAAGCGCAAACAATCCAAGTAATCTGATGAGTGTAAACCCAGGTAGGTTACGTTTATTGAACTTGCCTGAGTGGATGAGTAGAGCTGTGTGTATCCCAGTCGGTTGTAGTCCACCTTGAACTGGAAGACTCCGTACACGTCGGGCAACTTGAACTGAACGCTGTATTTACCTCCTGATGAAAAACCATGAAACATATTGGTAAAAATCAACAGAAAACGTCCAGATTTATGTAATAAAAATACACTATATAATGGAATATGTTCAAGTTTACCATTTTTCTTGAGATAAGTTCTGACAAAGGGGTCGATCCTCACAAACTCGAGCTGAATATCGTCGCCGTCGAAGGGGATCCAGCGGCCCTCGGACAACATCTCGATGACAATGCTGTATTCCTGAAAGAAGGTTGTATTCGCATCCACAGCTCCTCACTTATGCAAACCTTAAACTGTACTGATTGCTGTTAAACTCACCACAAGGTCAGTAACTGTGTACGCTGCAGGAGGAGCCGTCTCTCCCACAGGATGATGGGTAACAGCTCCCACTCTAAGCACTCCCGCCTCCTTGAACACCCAGCGGGACAGAGACACAGCCAGCTCCAAGTTCCCCGTTTGCTCGTGCCTGGGAAACCCAGACAACAGGGAAGTTGGTTTTTGTTTTTTTTTTAAACCAAAAATCTAAGCAATGTCTCACATAAGCAACAAAGCAAAAATAACTGATGTGTACCTTTGAGAGCCTGGTCTTGCTTTCTGCACTGCAGAGTTGAAGAACGCATCGCTGAAGAATTCCAGGGAGCCGCTGAAAACCACTCTGGCATTGTTTCTGGCCTGCAGCCCGGCAATCAGCAGTGTGTTCTTCCCCACAGCATGGGGGTACTGCAGAGGTAAAAAGCTCCCTTCAACAACCCCATAGTTTCTAACAGAAAGTATCATGCTATCTACAACAAATTACACTCCTCAAATCATTAGCTTTAACCTAAAAAGAGGCTGATTATGAGAATGACACAGCAAATAAGGCATATTTTATGAAGTAAAACTGAAATCAAATTTTTTCTTGATTATTTGTGGGTTGAGATGCATTGTGCTGATTGCACCCAGGAAAAGCTTGTCACTGCTAAGGCCAAACAGCTTGTAGTAAACTGAAGAACAAAGTGTTGCACCTGCAAAAGTGCAACCAGGCTTCATTCCAAGGTGGTGTATGAATGTCCCACACACTGCTGTGATCCTATTTTGTTAAATTAATACATTTTTAACTGCCAAATGATTCATTTATTCAAGTTTCCAGTCCCATAAATGACACCAAACAAGAATCAATTGTAGAATAAGCAGCTTGGCATCAGTAGATTGTTATATATTAAATTCTGCTGCTCAAGCAGCAAATGTACTTTCCCTACAAATGGAGCACCAATGGAAAAAAAAAAAAAAAAAGCCCAGTAAGAGATTAACTGATCTGTTTCTTCCTGGCTGACACTGATTTCTATGGGCAGGTTTGACCTGCCCATACTTTGTTTTTTCAAAAAAATAAAACACAAAGGCGACAGTCCTGCAAGTCATCCAAAAGAGTTAGCAGCTGAGTCCAACAGCAAATCAAGGAATATCAGGATCTGCCAATTTCTACACCAAAGCATTCATCACTAACCTTTATCTGAATGTTGCTATCCTCAAAAAATCTAAGTATATGCTTTTTGTTGATGCATTTAAAAACTCTAAACACTTGGGAGTTCTTAGTTTTGATTAATTTAATTAATTTGTGGAGAAAAAAATGCTTATTTTTGTTTTTGTAGCAATTTACCTCCTGATCACTGAACTGAGGACGTCAAGGGAAAATATAATGATTCTGCTCTCTTGCAGACTGACTGGTGCATCTTTATGCAAAGGTTTCTTTTATATGACATTCTGAAAATATTAAATAATAAATAGTCAAATATTAATTCTGCATATCCAAATGAATCTCAGAAAGCATTACAAGAAGTCAGAGATTGAATATTATGTATGTGGGCAAATAATCTGCAAAACTATTTGAATCGGACCACAACGTTTAGATTAGTTTAGTTTCCAGGTGACAATCGTATTGGATTTATATATCCAGTGTTTTTGAGCAAAGTTCAAGTTTAAGAAAATGTCTCAATTAAAAAAAAAATCTGACCAGACAGTAAGTGGCGGCGTCACCTGAGAAATGGGTCTGTCGGGGAAATAGGAGTAAGAGGTTGAAGAACCAGTGAGAATGTCGAGGACGAGTGGGTTGTCTGGGTCAGCAACCATGCTGGAATGATACATCACAAGGTTCATTTAAAGCTTCACATTCCTAAACAAGAGTCTTACTTCTTTTATAAAAAGTTATAGTTCCAAATACAGTAAATACAAAAACTAACAAATTAGTTACATGTTCAATTAAGTGACAAGTTAGTTACAAGGTTTTTTTACAAGTTCATTGGTAAAAAAAATAAATAATAAAAACAAATTGAAAATCCACCATGAAAGGGAAAACTATTCAACCCCAATTAAAACAATTTCTTTAATTTACAAGCAGACACTGCAATTATATATATGTTTTTACTTACCCAACACCCTTAAATAGAACAGGCTTGCTGGTTGGTTTGCCAACAATTGTGGCAGCTTTAAGCAGGTTCTCTGGGTCGGCAACAATCAGGGTGTGCTGGAAACATGCATGATAACCAGAAAATAAGAGAGTCAAAACTCGGGACTGGAGCAACATCAATTTAAATACTGATAAAGACCAAGCTGTTTACCTCTCCAGGATCAGAAACATCATAGTTGTGGTGGTCAATAACAGCCGTTTTTTCCTCATCAAACTCAATGCCACACTCACTACCCAGCTCCCTCAGAGGGTCCCCTGCATTACAGAAATTACTATGAATAATGTGCATTTCAACAAGTACCGTAATTTCCGGACTATAAACCGCGGCTTTTGTCACACGCTTTCAGCCCTGCGGCTTATACAATGATGCAGCTTATTTATGCATTTTTTCTAACAGCCGCCAGGGGCGCTCGAGCAGAAAAGGTAAGAGTGAGACAGGGGGAATATTTGTGTAGAGGAAGACGCAAGTTTAATGTAACTTACCACGTCTCAGTGCACAGGAGGAAGATGAAGACGGCTCTCAGTGACTTTTACCGGTATGTTTTTTTTAACCAGCCCTGTTAGTGCTGTG
>CAEFZY010050076.1:0-41571 GCA_903066815.1 Brachyrhaphis roseni
TATATATATATATATATATATATATATATATATAAGACTCCACTAAGACTTGTGTTGTTCTTTTTTTTTAAATTATTATTATTATTTGTGGCGCTATGCCAATTTATATCATGAAGTTTTTTTAATATACCACTAAGTAGTGACACTTGATTAACCAAAGACTCCTAATCATTGATGATGTCACATTCGACAGATTCTACACATTTTCAAATGAATGAGTAATATAAGTTCAGGAACACATTTTATTAAAACTTACATGTATTGTGCTTTTCTGTCACACAATTACAGCTATTTTGAAATAATTTTCTTCTGAACTTCTAAAAACCTGTCAAATGTTGTGAAAAGCAATTTACATTTTAACAACCCGCCTAAAGTGGTTGTTTTCCAGTCTAAAGTGTTGAAACTAATTGAAATAGTGCCCAATTGAATAGAAACCTGGCAACACAGCTGTTCTGTTTTGTTTTTTTTTGGGGGGGGGGGGTTGCGGTTCTATGGCAATGTTACAGCATCACCTATTGGCCCGGCATACCTAGTGCACAATTTTCTGTTGCCTTGCAACTTGTTGTTGTGGACGCAAACTCTTTCTTACTTGTTTACAAGAATATACTGTGCTCATCCCCATGTGCACAGAATCTAATAGGCTGCCGTCAATGTCTTTGTTTAAACCTTGGTAGTTGCAATTTCCCAAATTATATAAGTTTTAAGGTTGTTTTTTTTTACGGATAAAACGTTTTCATGTCGGATGAAAATGTACATGCACTACTTATTTACAGACATCTAAAAATAGGAAGTGTATGCAATTGTTATTTATTTTTTTGCCCTTGGCAAAAAGGAAGAAACACTTGGTAACCGTCCTGTGGAGACGTTGAATATGGAAAGAGAGGATGTAGGTGGATGTAGGTGGTTAGGTCATACTTGTCTGAAACAAAACTGTTTCAGACAAACAAACTGTATATCTTTTTCTTTTTTTTTTTTTTTTTGACAGGTTGAATTGCTTGTCTACTTGCCTGGACCTGGTGAAGAGATGTTGCCTGCTCTACAAAGATCTCACCTGCTTCACGCACATCTTCCAGCCAATCAGAACGCTTCTTTCCAAGCATCTCTGCTCACAAATGTTACCCAGTCCTTTACAGGTTAGAAGCACGTTGGTTTAATGAAGCAAAGTTTCCCTTCAGCTTTTTCTCTCTGTCCTTATCTTTTGTCTACATGTATTTTCAGTTAATTATAGTTTGTTGTTTTGCTGCAGGAGCTTCACAGCGAGATCTTGGAAGCTATCAGCAGCGCTTCTGTGACTCACACTCGGCTAGTTTTCGAGAAGAAGAAGCCGATTCCCCTGAAATTGTTTACACCAAAGATTGTGGAAGTGTAAGCGTCAAGAGAGACTTCTTCCTTCCGGATCCTGTTGTTTAACAATAAACAAATGGTAAATATATATTCATCTGCTTTTCTCTTGATTTAATTTATCTTTTTTAACAGCTTGGACTATGGAAAGAAGCGCGGCAGCACCAGAGAGGAGAGAGAAAAGGAGCGTCTAAAGCACAAGTACAAAAAGGAATTCAAAGGAGCTCTGAGGGAGATCAGGAAGGACTCTCGCTTCCTGGCCAGAGAAAAGCTCAGCGAGGTCATGAACAGGTACGGATGAAACTCGTCATTCGTGTGCATGAATGTGAACCAAAGCACTGCAACACCTTTTACACGTTTACATATGTTGTGTTTCAGGGATGCAGAAAGAAAGAGGAAGGTCAAGGAGCTCCTTGGCAGTTTAGCCACTCAGGAGGGAGAATGGAAAGCTCTAAAAAGGAAGAAGAGAAAGTGAAATCCAGAATTATAGTATTAATCTTGTGCTTTTCATATTTGTGGAATAAACATTTTGTTGAATTTTAAGGAATCTTTTAATTTTCCTTCTTCATGAAAACATTTTGTGCTGATTGAAAGTCATGATTTCGCATTAGAGTTACAAGACTGTTTTTTATGCGGGTCATTTGATAAGAAGTATTGTTGTTGCTTTTCTGTCAACAAAGAGAACACATTAGAATAAGCTCAAATTCGTAAAATAATTGACACAGCTGTTTTACTGCATTTCTATTCAAATGCTCTGGGTGAATAGGGGCAGTAAAAATTGATAAAACTCCAGAATTTGTCATGAATGTGTGTCGACCATCATGTTTCAGAAAGGTAATGATTGTGAATCTATGATGATCAATTTCTCGCTCCAGAGAAATTCAAATAATCTTTTAGAACATTAGGTTTACTCAAAACTATGTCCGTCTCACAGAAGCCCAAAATTTTAAAATATGAGTTGTATACAACCCTGGAAGTAATTTTGCAGGGTCATATACCTGCAAAATTAGGTATATGACCCTAATTTTGGGTCATACCTAATTTATACTAGGTATTCGACCTAATGTACCTAATATATTAGGTATATCTGGTCTCTTTCTACAGAGGAAAAATTTTATTAAATATCTATCGAAGTTCCAAATTTCCTCTCAACTTTGAAGTAATTGTAATTCAGTTTTACAGTGTAAAGGCTGTAAAATGATCACAAGATAATAGCTTGATCTCTTTGAGTTTTAAACTTGACCAGAACTGGGGTTTTTTCCCTGCAGCAGTTTTAGAACTGGGAATGCAGGGAAGTCTGCATCGGTTAAATTCCTTTAAAAAATTCGCCACAGTTGCATCTTTTCATTGGCTTTCTAGTTCTCAGCAGAAGCTGAATTTGGGTTGATTTCTTCTAGGTGGTCCATCTCCGGAGATGCTAAGCAATTGACAGATTGAGAAGAGAAAATACATAGTGATTTGACAGTTATGCGTGTTCTTTGGTTGCTTGTTCAATATGTTGTTAGCAAAGCAGTGACTCAGCTGGTGAACAACAACCACAGAGAGTCATCCTTTGGATGGCATGAACCTACCAGGACACAGCAGATGACATGTATGTAAATAACATGGAACAAGGTTTAGCATGTTATGGTGGCTATTCTTTCTATGAAAATGTACAAGTGGGACAGTCATGCTCAAAGCCAGACTGATTGACTGGTTTGGCACAAAACAGGCCTGTTGGTATCATTAATGAAACAGCTTTTTAGTTTTGCATTACACTTTAACTCATGTTGCTGCTGTCAGGGGGATAATCTGACTCACTGGTTTTGTGCTGCTTTCTCACAAGATGATGAGTGTGAAGCTGCACTAATATCTATTTGACCTTGTTAAAATTGAATTTGTTTAATTTTCTGGTTACAATAGCTTATTTAGTAAAGCACAACCCATGTGTTCTCAGTACAGCCGTCACAGGTTCAAATCCCGGACTGATGACCCTTGCCACATGTTTACACCCCCGTTCTCACAACTTTAATTCCTGTCTGATAACTGTCAAATAAAAAGCCAGTTGATCCAGTTGGATGATTTAAGTTCAGACTGATAGACGCTGAAAAACTTCCTAGTCCAGGTAGTACGTCCTCATTTTTAGTTTGCATTGAGCGGTTCATCAATGTAAATATAAAATTAGTTTTTTAATTTCTGTCTCTTTAGAGACTTAATTATGCCTCTCTTGATATGATGGTGGATGTGAGCTCCATTTTCTAACCTTAACTGAAGAAAACCTAAAAGCTCCTTTACTGTGAATGAAACCAATCTGGATCCTGCAATCTGCCTCTTTTGTTTACTCTGTCCCCCAAACACAGACCAGCATGCAGGTGTTTACCTGTCAGCTGGAGAGACAGCAGTGTCCTCCTCAAGGACACGGCAGCATGTGGAGAAGTGGAGGCCAGAGGTCACCACCTTTAGCTTCACAGGAAATCCTGCTCAAAGAAACACCCTTTCTTGTCTCCTTGATGTCATATGCAATGCAAGTCATATTTGCTGTGAGTCCTAATTTTTATTTTTTTTTTTATTGCAAAAACATCAGGATTTGACCAGAGACTAGTTCAAAGCTAGATTTAGTGTATGAATAATGAAATATTTTTTTCTCTGACATACAAAATAATATAGAGAATTTATGGTCCTAGATGTCTATAACAGATGTAAACAAAGATTGCTAAAAAGCCAGTTTGACAAAAAACACAAAGCAACAACTATTTTCATAGTTTTTACTTTACAAGTTCTTGACAGTAATTTTTATCTTGTGCAGAAATTGTAGTGGAATTACTCTATTCTAAATTACTGTTAAATTTAATTATATTTCTGATAAACATCCTCCACTTAGCTTCTGATTGCCCAATCTGGGGCATCTCCAGCTTATTCAAACATATTGTACAGTTTGATTAGTTTTGAAACAGTTCCGATCACAATTTGATAAAAGAAGTTATGAATGTTAAAAAAATCTTCATACACAAAGTGACATTTACAAGATTTATGTCCAGTAAAATTAAAGACTCTGACTTTTGAAATTGTATCTGTTGTTCTTATAGTGTCTTAAACCATTACCCTTAATATGTGTAAACTCTCTCAAAATGAGTTCATTTTTTGTTGAAGAAGAATAGACTCAAAATTAGAAATGGTGAGCTTGGAGGGTTTGTTCCTCTTAACCTCCTTATCCTCACTGTGCTTGTTAACAAGATAATTTTGCTTCCCTGTTCAGTCTTACTGGTTTCTGTTCAAGTTTATTTACCCTTTAAAATATTACTCTGATTGGAGATTTAGGTGAATTTAAACACATATAATGTAAATATATTACACATATATTAATCTACATTAAATTAAATTTTTACCTCAAACTTAATGTAAAAAAAAAAACAAAACTCTCATGAGTTTTATATAAGAACCTGTTGTTGTTGTTTGACAACAATTTGATATCAAATTGTGACTAAGTTTGTTTTCAATTAGGAAATCATGAGTTGAAACAGAAATATGATTCACAAACACACATTTGTTTTGTAAATACATAATTCGCCACACTGACTTGTTCACACAGGACTTCCAAGAGCATAATCCCGCACTTTACATATTTTATTCAACGTTTGAATCCAAATAAATTCATGATACAGCAGTGAAGCTGAATATTACTTTTACATGCTATAAAATACAACATGAATGCACAAACAGCCCAGTACTTTATAGTACTCATTGCAAAAAACAATGACAAAATACACAACAAAATAGAGAATATCATTATGCATCCATCTCAAACAGACCTGTGTGAATTGTTCCTTTATATAGAGACACTTAGGTGTTTGTAGATTGTTGTGTACTTCCATGTTTGTGTTACGGACGCAGCCAACCAGCTGACAGCGGACACACACACACGCGCACACCCACGCACACACACTCTGGGATCAGGTGGCCTTCTCAGTGGGAGGGAGTCACTGTAAACGACAGCTGGTCACAGAACACACACACCTGAGCCGCCGCCCGGGACGCAGGACGCGCCAGCACACTCGCTCGACATCACTCTGTCTCCCTACAAGACATTTACTGCAAAGACACACAAAACGGCACGCACAGAAACGCACAGACGCCAAGCACAGACTCCATGACGGACCAGAGACGAGGCACAACGGGACTTGGCAGAGCGACATGGAATGTTTGGATCATTTTGCTCCGACTGTGAAGCCGTCGAGCCGCTCAGTCGTCTGAGTCCTCCTGGGGCGAGAGAAAAGAACAGGTTTTGCTGTGACTCTGCTGCTGCATAGGAAAATGTGATATGATCCCCCTACTCCATTATGATGTTGCATCTCAGACACTGGAGCTGGTCTATAAACACCCCACCCAGTCATATGATTTATTAATGACCTCTGACTGCTGTCACATAGGGCTGAAAGTCAGTCTGTGGCCTTGATAGGAAAACGTCTCAGACATATTTGTTTTCTTTGTATGATCTTAAACACCTTTCTTAGACAATCCTGATTAACAGTATGAAATATAATTAGCTTCCACCAGTAGCTGTAAGGTAAAACCGTTGATTAAATAAAATAATTATCATCACCTTTATCTTCTTGCAGGCTCTCAAGCAAAAGTGAGATGAACCCTCATACAGGTATCCACCAGTTTCTTTGTATTGTGCAAAGCAGTTTAAACATTTTACCTCTGTAGGTTCAGTGGAGTCAGTATCGATCGGTGATTCCACTGCATCTGGTACTGCTGAGACATCCTCACCCTGCAGAAAAAAATAGAAATAGAAATATATTTCGCTTCCAAATTTTATACCTCGTCTCTGCATCTTTCAGACATCTCGTGAAGATAACATTGTACGGGACATAAGTAGTGTTACTGTACAAGGGAAGACCACATGTTTAGCCTCAAGCCTTTCTTTAGCTAAACCAACATGTATTCTGTTGTGTACTTGGAGAGTAATCTATTATTTTTAAGTCAATTCGAGACACTTGACTATACAGTTCCTTGCAAGTGTATTTAATTGTGGTAAACCAGTCCGAAGTCACACATAAATGTGAATTACAAGAAAAACAATGCAATTTTTTGTATAGCAAACAGTCTGACTGGAAATGTTAATTTGCAGTCAGACCTCCTGAATCAGTACCAGAACAGCCTTTCTTCATGGAATTTGCACATCACAGACATTTTTGCACATTCTTCTTTGCAAAATGGTTCAAGCTCAGTTAAATTGAATAAGGAGCATCTGTGAACATTAATTTTGAACTGCAGACATACATTTGATCAGATTTATGTCTGGACTTTGACTGGGACGTTTTAGCAAAATAATTTGCTTTGATCTTAACCATATGATTGTTGCTCTGTATCTTTCAAGTCATTTTGCTATTAGGAGGTGAAACTTTTTCTTGGTCTGAAGTCTTTTTCAGCCTTTATTCCCAGCTCCTCCTATCAACTCAGACCAGCTTCCTATCCCCATAGCAGGAAAAGTATTCCCACAGCATCATGCTGCTACTGCTGTGTTTAAAGGTGAGGATTGCGGGCGTAGGTTGTAGAGTCAGTATGCAATCAGGTGCGATTAGGTGGGTGGTAGCTACATCTCGGCATTAGTCTTGTTGAATCTAATGTAGTTGTGCCATACACCTTCATTTTTATTTTCAAATGATAAATTGAGATCTGTGAGATATTCAAACTATGGGGAATTGTTTCATAAAGACTAACCCCGCTTTACACTCCTCCACAACTTTCTCCCTGACCAATCTGCTGTGTTCCTTGGTTTTCATGATGCTGTTTGTTCACTAATGTTCTCTACCAAACGTCCGAGGTTTTCAAAGAAGACCTGTATTTATGCTAATATTAACTTGTACACAAACTGAATCTATTCCACTGAATGTTATTCTACATTCTGAGATCACTTCGCTCTCAAAATACAGGTTTACTTTGGAAATGCTTCAAAAGTCGACATCTAAATTTAGAGAGGAAAAAATCTGTTTAATCTTAAATACAAGAAATAAATTCCACTGAACTCTTTGTTTGTTTCAGGATAAATGTACATCACAGCAGTCATTATGGCTGGAGGCTGCTAAAAAATGAAGCGGTTTAAAACACTGATGACAAATGGACGTCTCTCCTGTCTTGATTACACCGTGTGACTGAGCTGACCTTGATTAGGGGTGATCACTGTGTGTTGATGAGTGCTTGTGGACGTGTGGGGCTACCAGATGGGGAATATGACCTTTAGGATGTCTTTGTGCTTTCTACTCCTCCTGTTGCATTTCAAACAAGCCATCAAGCTTGTGTTTTTCAGGAAAAACACCCTCCTATTGACTAAAGTAAACATTTAGGCAAATTTAGCCTTAATTATCTCTGCAACGTTAATTTACCAAAGCAAACAACTGAGAATGATATACGTTAAGACATCTAAATCAAAGTGAAACCATTGTCTGATTTCTACTTTTTCTGTTGTTTCACATCCACTTCTGTCCTACATCTATGCATTTCTGGGTCCTTCTACCTTTCCAGCCACGCTGCATCAGGGTGAGTCACCAACAGATGATGAATTGGTGAAACAATCGAATGAGAAGATTAATCTGGACAAAGCATCACAGTGTCGACTGTTTGCTCTTCTGTGGGCGAGTCTTTATCTGTCTGAGTGTCTCAGGAGAGTGGTGGAGGGACTTTTTCCACCTGGCATTAATTTTTAAATAGAATCAATATTAATGATGGTTAATGACTCCAAGTCGCTCGGGAGCTCTTGTTAAATGAGGACAATCTGCTGCCATCTGTATGCCAGTCTCTTGTTTAAAAGAATGCAGATTTTAACTTTTCCAATCTGCAGGTTTCTTCTTGTCTGATCGTTCAGTCAGTTGCGTTTACATCCCTCTTTTGATCTGTCCTCTCTTCTTAAGATTCCACTTAATTATGCTACACTTTCTTTTCATTTTGTGTAAACTAATACAACTAATTTCTTGTAAAAGGGATGCAAAAGGAGACAATTGGATTAGTTAAAGATGAGTTGAAAAACAAACACTATTGTTTTTCCAAATCTTTAGTATCTTATCTCTTCATGGGACACAGGTTTGCTTACTGCAACCTGTAAAGGCACAATTAAGGAAATGTAAGTGCATGGCGTTAAGAAGTGACACGATTTGCTTTCATGAATTCCCCCGTGCCTCGGTGCTAATTAGGGAATGGAAGATTTAGGATCACAACAAACACTGAAAAATGTGTTTGTGTTCCCTGGGAAGATCATTGTTCCCTGCTACTCAAAAGCAGGTGGGTAATTACAGCCGAATTCAGTTTGTAGGTTCATTTTAACATCTCATTAATAGGAGTGGGATATGGAAATGCAATAGCTTTAAATGAAATATTACAAACTCCTCTCTTTGCTATCAGTATCTGCATTTTGGAATGCAGCACCTGATTTATCCGCAACTACAAAAAGGTGAAGACATCGTCGCTTTGTGCAAAAAGACACAAACAGATCAGCAGTACTGGAAATAAACTGGATGGCTTTAAGGATGCTCTCATCGATGACATCATATTATTAAGATACGAAATCTTAAATAATCTTTGTAACAGCAAAACAAATACCCAAAAAAACAACACTCTTTACTGGGATACAAAGAAAGAAAAGAGTCATGATTTTATGTTGGAAACTAGTAAGGAAGAGGTCTCATATTATTCTGAGTGGGATTATTTTGCTGCACCCTTCAGTTAGCCTTACTGAAAATGAAACATTAATCGATAAGCTACAGAAGCATTGCTGACTTCTCTGAGCCTGAGCTAATTAAGACTGGACCGGATTGAAGTTGAAAGCTATTCTGTGGTTGCATGAATTCACAAGAAAGACCACAGGAGTCGTTCTGTGCAAGGCCAGTTTCCACATTTGATGTGTGAGGAGATGGTAACATGAGTAACAAACAGCTGAAACACACACAAAATTTCTACATAAAAATGAAGATTCTGTTAAGGAATTATATATAAAATTGCTACATACATATAAATTGAGCTCAAGAGATCAGATACAAAAAAATTGTATAATAAAAATATATAAATTTTAAAAAAATGTGTCAAAAAAAAAACCTAAAACATACAATTTTTTAATCTGGTTTATATTTCTTCCTGATAATTGGTAGAAAAACAACAAACATGTTTATTGCAATAAGTTTATTATTATAATCATTATTAATTTATTAACTTGTGTCTTTTGAAACCCAGAGGGCAAAGATCTGGAGTTTTTTGCACTGTAGGTGATGAAGCTAACCAGTTAACTAGAATTTACCTAACTGGTTAGCTAAATTCTTAGTACATATAATTAAATAGCTATGAAGTTTTAACATTTTGATAATATATCTATTCTTTTTGTAATTTGTCAGAAAGGTTTAATTCTATAAAATACATAATGTTGTGTATTTAGTGGTCTTACAAAGAATTTCTAATATAAACAATGCAAATAAAAGGGCCTTTTGAAGACATGCCAGGAGCATCATTTTTTATGTCTGACTTCTGTCTGAACAGCAAATTGTTTGCTCCGATAAACAACTCTAACCTCCTCCTCCCGCTTTGACAGACGAAGGCCAGACTGACTGATGGAGAATGCCAGGTTGCTACCAGTATGTAACAGCTTTCATTTCAGGTGAGAAAGACATGCAGCCGATATGAAAAATGATGACAAATGACTCAAGGTCGGTACGCCATTTTTATCACAGTGAAGACTTAGTTTGGAGCTTCCACATGAAATGGAGGAATACACTGTGCTGCTGCCTCTGGGTGTGTTTAAATAAACAGTTTTATCTGCACACAGAGCTCAGTAATGGAAGCTTCTCATATTTTTGTATCTACAGGTAACAAAACATCTTTAACTTTTTTCAAAAAACAATTGGTCACTCTCAGGGGCCTCTTTTAATTGCAAGTACCAATACAGAATGCTACTTGTGCAATCAGCTTTTTATGGTAGTTCCTCGTTACTAAATATCCCACAGCCAATAGCAGTGCCAAAACAAACTTGGCAAACTGGTAGGCCATGTAAAGTCATACAGCAGAGGTGCAGGTTCAATAACTTCATACCTCCAAATAACAATTAGCTCAAGATTAGTGCATAGAGCTTCATCAAATGGGTTTCCATGGGCCAGCAGCTACATCCAAGGCTTTCATCACCGAGCCCAATCCAAAGCGTTGGATGCAGTGGTGTCAAACATGTTGCCAGTGAACTCCAGAGCCATGGAGACCAAATCATCCATCTCTGTCTTGAAATCCCAACTACCAGTCTACGTCTGGTAGTTGCCAGGAGAACTGCACTTTCGTTACCTCTATTTGACACAGAGGGGCCTGTTTTTCAGGAGTTTTGCAGGGGCCCTTGGTTCTACTGAAAGGAACTCTTAATGCTTTTGCATACTAAGTAAGGCCCAGTGCTCTGTGAGAACATTTTAGAAAAGGCCCTTTTCGGGTTCAATGTGAGTGTGCACACAGCAATGTGCAACATGGATATCAAGTATGACCCCTCAAAATATAACACTTCCTATACATACCCCAACAAAAGTCAGTCACAGCTTCCAACAACTTATCTGCTTTCAGCCTACAATGTGTAAAGTTCCAGGTGGATAAAGTAATGAAACATCTGATGCAAAATGCTTGTCCACTTGCTGAGCACCTGTGTCCATCATAGATATTTTGTCCATGCAGAAATTTGTAATCTAAATAGACATGCAAAGCCTTTACTTAACTTCCAGCTCTGGGAAGTTAATACAGATTTTTTTTTTTTTAACTTGCTGTGCATTGGTTTCCATTATTTATGAAAGACAGGCATGACAAATGGACAGAAATAAGCTAAGCTCTTAGCTTTTATTTATCACCATTACATTACTAAATGATCTACTTTTGGACCAAGTTTAATAAGTAAGCACTTTAGTTTTGTCTATTGAATAATATAGCTGTATTTCAAAGTAAAAGATCAGGACTGACCTGTTACTTTATTTTTTTAAACTTGACAATTAAAATACAAAATTCTGCATTAAGTGCAGGTTTAAGTAATAAAGACACACCTTGACTAATTGCCACAACAAAATATGCAACAGATGATAAGAACAGAAGAGTTTAAGATGTTCATATGTTGGAAGAGATTTGCTTCTGCAAACATTTTCACAGATCAATCAGTCAGCCAGCTAAATTAACGTGTAACCAAAAACATCCATCACTTCAATCTCACTTACTACTTGACATGTTGCTTTCTCTAAATGTAATTTGTCCCAATGATATTTACTTTTTAAGGTATTTTCCATCTAAAATACTTTCAGACAGTAAGAATAAATTTTCTGAATGAAAATTTTGGTTATAAAAAAGCCTTTCAATTTAATTTCCCCAGTGTATACATCTGTATACAAAGACATACTTTTAGTAAATAAAGCTACAGAGCTGGTACTGTACCATAATGTAATGTTCAGGTAAGCAAACTGCGAAAGAATTTTTTGACACATCAGAAACAGCTGACATATTGTTTCTATTGCACATATGCATACCAATGGCATTTAACCTCATGCTAAGCTATACCAGCACTCTGTCTGTATTCATGAAGATTCACTCACCTCTGCATGCCAAATGCTTGTAGTGATTACAACTGGAGACAGTCCAACTTTTCTGATTATTTTAGCTAATAATTATTTCAATACTTGGGAGAACTTATAGACTATGTGTTGAACATTGAATTTTCAGCCCAAGATGGTCAGACGATCATATATGCAATGGAAAAGTAAAAAAAAAAAAAAGATAAGTGGCGCTGTAGATTTTACAACCCAATCCCAATAAACATCCCTATTACACAACGTACTTAGAAACAACATACATCCTTTAGTAATGTGAAGAGCTGATGGGTCCCAAACATCCCCTTAATTTCTTCCCAATTTGACTCAAGTAAAATGTGCCAATGCACATTGCAAGATTAAGAAACAGTGTAACAGCAGATGTAATTTCCCTATGGGATCATAGATCTGGGAGGCATGTGGCATAAAATCTGTTACCTTTAATTTTATGTAGCAAAGTTAGAAAAAGCAGGTAATGATCAAATTAGAGATGCAGCCAAAACCTCCGATAACTAAAAAAAAAATCAATCATGTACGTTATCTGACTTTTAAGCAAGAATAAAGTCGTGTCTATCTGTAAAAACTGTAATTTTGACAAAAGACTAATTATTTCGGTCTTCTTTTTTCCAGAAAACGTTAAGAGATTAAAACCTCTTAATGAAAAGATAAAGAGATGAATCGATGTTACCCTAAATTGTGATTTTTTTAATAATTTTTTTTTTTGTATAGTTTTAACCAACAGACTTTGATAAGTAATTATAGTGCTTTATAAAAGCTGAAGGCAAAAATCTCATAAAATGGAACCAGACTCAGGGTCTGCTGTTTTGTAAAATACAAAAAAAATGTTTCACCAAAAATTGTCACTTACTATTCGAGACAAGATTAAAAGCCTCTTTCTTACTTGTTTGGCTGGATCCTTCTTGACCAATCCAGTGGCAGCGGCGATGTTGCCCGCTCCTTCCACAGTTTTCTGGGCCACAGCCGTAACCCCGGTAACCACAGCTCCGCCCACATGAGACACTCCAGACACAGTTTTTTCAGCGACTGCAGGGACAAAAGGAAGGAGAAAGGAAAAGAAGAACAGAGGGAAGGCTGTATTATTACAGTCTTAACACAGAAGAGGATTACAAACAGAAACATGAAACAAATTCCACAATTTATTCTGAAGTTTTTTTTTAAGTAATCTGAGAAGCAGTTATACTGATAGAAACAACTGTAATCATCACCGTTAGCTTGTCTTCTAAAAATGATGTTTCAAGTCAAGTAATTTATTAATGATTTTTGCTGTGTTGCAAACAGATAAAAAAAAGTGTGTGTAATTCAATCAGCTAACCTAATTTGAGGAAGAGCCTCGGGTGAGTGCTGTTCAAAGAGACAGGGAAGGCAAACAAATTTATCCCCATGATGGACTAATCATCTTTGATGGACGGTTGCTATCGAAATGGAGGCAACAGGTGAACTCATAAGGCTTTCACTGATCAACCCGCATCATTAATCAAGACCAGAAGGCTCACAGGGCGTAATCACGGCCTGCACGAACCTCTCCAAAGCAGATTATCAGATCATCTAATGCAGATCGCTGACAAGACATTATGTCATAGTGTATTTGCTTCACCTGCTTAGTATAAGAAACAAAATGACAAACCATCTGCCAGGGCTCCTACAGAATAATCAGTTAAGGTAGGCCTGGCTCTGCTTGTTCTCCACTTATTCTGAATGAGAAGCAGCAAAGCAAGGCCTGCAGGGAGTCATTCAGGTGTAGGGTGAATAAAGCAGTGGAAATGTGACACTTATTCACCCACGGAGATGCTATATATCTGTCCTGTTAACCGCCTGAGGATTCGGTGAGGTAATCTCATTTTGCTTTTCAATCATTTAAAAGACCTGCTGAAATAAAACTAGTCCTTTGTTTATGAAATTACGCCTGGATTGGTATGAATTTCTCAAACTATGGTAATCTTGTGTAAAAAAAATACAAAACAAAACTGTACTGTTTCATGGCATCACAGGAATTACTCGAAAATATATATAAAAAAGAAAGTGCTATATGATTCAGCTGGCTTAATTTCAAACAGATCAGGCACAATTACTCCTTTTGCTGTTAAAATTATATTACATATTAATTACTGTAGTCAGGACTTGAGTCAGCAGGATGTGGGCCCCAAATTTAAAACATAAGGTCCAAACACTCATCTTTAATAACATTAAAAAACAGACAAAAAACTGTACTTCTATCCATTAGTTTTATCCAGTTGTTGAATTTATTTGAATAATTATGTAAAAAAAAAAAACAACTGTCAAAACTATCTTTTTTTAAAAACTGAAACAATGAGGTTTGCATGTCAGCTTAAAAGTACCTTCTCAAAATAACAACCTTTAAACATCAAGCCCAAATTTCTGTATCAAATGTTTTTTTTTTATTTGTCTGATGTTTTATTCTGAACCTAGATGTCATGCTTCATTATGTGTAAGTGAGAAACCATCATAATTAACGGAAATAACGGCTTCAAAACATCAGTCTTGTTGGTTCTTTGAATACCAGGTTTCACCAACTATTTTCCAATAATTACATATTGTTAACTATGTAAAAATCGAACAGCTTAAAACATCTCACACAGCTATGGAATTACATTTTTTTCTCTGGACGCTTGTCAAATACTGTGTGCATTAAAATTCAACAACACAACACAAACAAACAAAAAGAAACAACAACTCCTAATAACCTCTAAATAACACCTAATGACATCTAAAACTTCCTTTGACTATAATACTATATTTGGCATTAATTTATTGAATTAGTTTGAATATTTTTATACAACCCTTTTTTTTCTTTCCTGTGGGGGCAGGAAATACTTAAAAGCATTCTTTTTTAGTAAGCTGACTGGCAGTGTGCAGCAACAGGTGGGGAAAGGGCAAAACTGGATCACTTTGTGTTTCAAAAAAGTCAGATAAAAATCTGGACACCTTGTCACCTTTCATGATGTCAATATAGAACATTTTACTTTATTCTTTAAAGCAAAACGTTAAAGAATAACATAAACTGATGAAAATCGCCTTAAGACAAGGGTTATTTTCTCAGACCCTTGTCAGACAAAATAGAAACAAGCTTTAAACTCATGCTTTGCACATGCTTGTACGCTTTTGCTGTGTTTTGGTGGTAAGGTTACATTGCCACAAGTAGGCCTGGTATAGTTACTGTTAATGTTATGGATCATTTTCTGAGCTGATGATCACGTTTCTAGAAATAATGTTGTTTTTGTGAAAAACCTTTCAGAAAGGATAAGCACAAAGATCATGTTATAACATTTTATGGCAGACAAGGCCTGAATATGTATAACTATTAATCTATTATATTCATGTGAAAAAAAAAGAGAAAAAAACTTGTCTGGATAGAATCATCCTTGGTCATAAACATAAATAATAAAATTTAAACAAGAACATTGGGAAGAAGTCATTGGCATTAATAGAAAGTTGTTACCTGTGGAAACTCCATCCTTTGTTTTAGTACCTGAAAGAAATATGAGTGCCAAATATTTACAAATATTACAATCAAAATGATAATGATTTTTCAAAAAGATTTTTTTTTTCTTTTCTTTTTAAACTGTGGTGACTACAGTCACTTCCTGAGCATAAATGAGATGAATTCCCGGCACCCACCAACATACATAACCCCGTCCTTCGTCATCTCAGCCGCTCCAGTCACTCCCTGCTTGGTTTTCTCCGCCGCTGCCACGACCCCATCCTTGGCTTTGGAGAAACCCTTCATCAGCGCGTCCATGGCTGCTCGGTTCGGCTCCCAGATCACACGCACCCAGCTGCAAAGCAGGTCCAGTCAGACGGATGAATTGAATTAGTCGTTGTTGAAACACAGAAATGATGCCACCGCCCCCCGTTTTTGCTTTTCTTATTTCCCCCCCCCCCTTTCTCTCCCTCTGACTGGTTTATTGTAGGCTGGAATATTAGTGCTGCCCAATGCAAGCAGCTTTGGAGCAAATCCCACCTGTAGGAATTACAGCCTGTGGATGGCAGCAATGAAGGGCTTTACTATTAATACAAAGGATAATAAAGGAGAACATGGAACTGATACGCGCACATATGATCATATCACTGCTACGACAAAAAGGTTCTTTTTTTGCACGGTAAAAAAAAAATAAGAGATGCGCTTTACGCACCTGTTTGCTTCAACTTCCTTTCAGCACACAATGTGACGGGTCTTCCCGGATGGCAGCGGAGGATCCCCCCAAAGAGTAACACAGCTCTGCGGACTCCAAACTTCAGCTGCTCTGAACAGACGACGGTGCGTAGTGTCCTCCACTCGGACGGACAGAGAGGACTCTCCACGGGTCCGTTTGACAGACGCCTCCCACGCCACAGAGACGGAGAAGGAGCGATTGATCACTCTCCCCTCACGCACACACAACACGCTCCCTCACATGGATTACGTAGCCGTTTCTATACGTGGGTTGTCCACAGCGAGTAGGAGCAGCAGCAGCATCTGTGGCTCAACTACCAATTAGGCTGGTGGCAGTGTAATTACTCAAAACAACCGGGCTCAGCTATTCTCTCTTCCCACATGTGACTAAGGATGTTAACAGCAGCTGCATGCAGCACGTTGATGGGTACTGGAGGTCAGTTTGGAGGCAATTTTCATCAGTTTTGTCAACAAATTTGCTTACGATGTAACCAGAAACTTCTGCAGGATATTAGAAAGGCACATAACATCAATTTCACGAGTTTTGTGTGAATCATTTGACAACAAATGTAAAAAGGTAGCTTATAATTGATGCAATAAGTTAGACCCACATCAGCACACAACAAATCTATTTAAATGTATTTTATTAGTGAAATTTAAAATAGCTCATCATTCCAATTTCACGTGTCACCTTTATGAGAACTTAATACCTCAAGAGAAAAATACATTTGATTTACTCGCCTCTAAAATTACTTGCAGGCAATTCACAAACCAGTTTCGAAATATACACAAAACCCTTTGCATGTTAGTTTTGGACAGACAGACATCATTGAACATTTAACCTCCTTCCAACCCTAATTCAACCCCTCCTTCGAAACCTTATTTAAACCCTCCTTCCAACACTTGTTCTAACCCTAATTTCAAACTAAATTCCAACCCTAATTGAAATCCTCCCTCTAATCCTTCTTCCCAAAATGACTAATTTCACTATGCCCTATAAAACCATAGCATGGAAAGTTTACTGGATTTCTTATAGATCGTATGACCACCAACTTGCATGTGTGGACTAATGTTCTTCATCATCCTCTCCTCACAAAGACCAGAAACTAGCACAATCTGGCTACCTACAGCACAGCCATTTTCTTTATAGTTGCCCCTAATTATAGCTCAAATGAGCTGACTTGAAAGTTGTTTTGCTGTGTTTAGGAGAATTAAAAGACGTGATAAAGGGTGTACAAAGAGGCTTGCTCTTTGTTCTATTCCTTGTGAATGACCATCTTCAGTGAGACTGCAAATATCATGAGTCATAGTGCTAATATCTTTTCTTTTTTTTTTTTTTTTTTTTTTTTTAAAAAGCTGTCTTTTATTGAGAGCAGCTTTAAAAAAGACACTGCCCTACTTTGTTCATCTTTAATGTGGTTTGAAGTATTGACCTGAATGAGAAAATCTTCTGCTTGCTTTACAACAGGAGATCTGCACTTTGAGGACGCATGAAGACATTCATGACTTCACCACTTTTCCTGAAGTGTACTTGTGTTTCTAATCATACCTTGTTCCCTTTCTTTCTTTATTGTATGCTTAGAGGGAGTGTGTGTGCATGCGTGCGTGGGTGTGTATGTGCATTTGTTAACTTCATGATTGCCTCATTAAAGATACACCGGCTGAGATCTGAAGTTACAGAAAAGCCAAGGTCTGAAAATGAGACAAAGGATTCAGAAACGGAGGTACTCATCCTGCCACCTACTGACGCTAAACCCGACTACTCTATCACACAAGTTCAAATACACCACCAAGGGACAATAACGTGTGCACAAAAAACCTCTGCCTGCATATGGCACACAAAAAAATGACGTTCTCGAGACTGATTTATTTCACGTCAAACAGCGCCACCTGCTGCAGCATTTTTGCTACAGCGTTTTGAACCTCCTGACCTAAACAGAACAGGAATAATAAACAAAAAACCTTGCTCGCTCAGACAAGACAGAGGTGTGACTTGAATGCATGTAAATACAGACTTCCAGTTACCTTGCAAAAGTATTCTCTCCTTTTGACTGTTTCCTAATTTTGTTATGTTCCAACTACAAAAGTCAGCCTATTTTATTGAGATGCATTTTTTTCTTTTTTCAAACAAAAATCTGCAATATGGAATGTAAATTTGAATTTGGACCCCCGAGTCAATAGCTACTTTGTAGAAGCATAATTCAAGAGAGGTCCAGTCTGAGAACTAGGACTTCAGAGAACATTTTATTTTTCTGCAAGAAAATGACAAAAACCACCCAGCTAAAGCTACACAGAAAT
Organism: Brachyrhaphis roseni; assembly: GCA_903066815.1. Classification (NCBI taxonomy): domain Eukaryota; kingdom Metazoa; phylum Chordata; class Actinopteri; order Cyprinodontiformes; family Poeciliidae; genus Brachyrhaphis; species Brachyrhaphis roseni. The sequence continues at coordinate 18,391 of CAEFZY010050076.1, forward strand.
GGTTTGAAGATAAAAGGGGAGATGTTTCGTTGTGGACAAGTCAAAACCCAGACTTCAGTCCCATAGAGAATTTGTTAATTTTTTCCCACACAACTTGACAGAGATTGCACAGGTCTGCAAGGAAGAATGAAGTAAAATTGCAGTGTCCAGATGTGCGAAGCCTGATAGAGACGTGTCCACACAGGCTCTGTGCTGTGATTGCAGCTAGAGGTGTACCTACTAGATCGCAGGTGGCAAACTCCAGTCCTGGAGGGCCACTGCCCTGCAACATTTAGATGTGACTTTGTTGCACAACACCTGAATAGAATAATTAGGTCATTAGCAAGGCTCTGGAGAACTTATCTACACAAGAAAGAGGTAAGGTAATTAAGCCATTTCATTCCAGTATTTTGTACCTGTCACACATCTAAAAACTGCAGGCACCGGCCCTTGAGGACTGAAGTTTGACACCCCTGTACTAGATACTGACTTGAAGGGGTGAATATTTCTTCTCTCACTCATTCTATGTTATATGTTTTAATCTAATCATCATTAGTTTGAAGAAATCATATTTCACCGGAATATTAGCTTGTTTTGTTGTTTTTTTTTGTCAAATTTTGTTAATCTTGATTGATTTATAAAAGCAACAGGGTGAATACTTTTTTCAAGCTCAGTCAGATTGGATGGTGAGGGTGAACATAAATCTTCCAATCTTGATACAGACTCTCAACTGGATTTAGGTCTGGACTTTGACAGGGCCATTCTAGCACACAATGATCTTTTGATCTAACCCTTTCAATTAGCTCTGGCTGTATGCTCATATCCTGCTTGAAGATTTGCCTCAAGTCTTTTGTAGCTTCTAACAGGTTTTCTTTCAGGACTCCCCTGCACTTATCTTCATTCAGTTCCCAATATGTGGTCAGCTTCTCAGTCCTTGTTAAAGAAATGTATCCCTCCAGCTGATGATGCTGTTACTATGTTTCACCATGAGGATGCCATGTTCAGTAAGATATGCAGCGTTTGCTCTCTATCTCTGTCATAAATAGAATTTATGTCAGCTAGAAAGTATATTTCTGGTCTAAAGTGACCAGACCAACTTATTTTATATGTTTGCCATGTCCCCTACATGGCTTATGGAAAACTTTAAATGGAACTTTTTATGGTTTTGTTTCACTCTACCAACCATTTGTTCCCATTAGTTATGTTCACGGCTAATGACTCTGTTGACGGATTGTCTTCTGAGTCTCCTCAGTTGTATGGGTCTCTTGGCTGCTTCCCTGATTGATGTTCCCCTTACTCATTCTGTCAGTTTAGGAGTTCATGTTAAGGTTTACACCATATCCTTGCCACTGTCAGATTTTAAACTGAAAACCTGAAATTTTCTTTTTTTAAATCTGATTTTGCTTGATATTTTTCCACCACTATATTCTTTGACTATTTCTGCTGTGGCCCTTTGTCTTCCATTTACCTTTAGCTTGCTATCTGGTAACACGCAATGGAATCGGTAACATCAAAGTTTTTCAAGTCACTGTTTTTACAAAGAAAGTGTGGTAGATAGTTTGTAGCTTAAATAAATAAACGAAATCCTGTTTAAGATGGCACTGGAACAAAACCACAGCTTATGTGCTGAAAGATGACAGCTCTCTAACTGCTTGATCCGTTGATATTCAGTTTGTTCTGCTTCAGTGGAAAAGTAAATATTCCACCGAAAATTTACTTTTCCCCAGTGAAAACCCACTGGATTTGTTTTGTGATGTGACAGATCCATCCCCATAACTGCTCCCTCTAACTGTGTTTTCCAGGATCTTGTACATGAATTGAATCATCAGAAGCTTAGCCAACTGTGGAGGAGTGATGACTGATAGTGAGTTAGTCACTCGTATGGGTGTTGGTGGATACTTGGTCTCATTATTTGGTCCAGCCACAACAAGTAAAAGGGTGTCTAAGTCTTCACTTGTGTTATAGTCCTCAAATTTGCTAGGATGACCTAATTTCATAACACAAATCCAGCTGTTAGACTATGTAAACATTTCAAAATGTACTGCTTGCAATTTGACACTTTTTCCCTAATGCCATTTATTGTTATTATTACAATTCTTATTTTTACATTACAGTGAAGCTTGTTTTAGTTCATTCCACTTATCATCCACTAGCTGCATATTAAAGGGATATTGCTGCAAAATTCACCAAAACAGCTGGTTACTATAAGCCTGGATATATGTCACTTTGACCTTTGACTTTAAAAGGACTGGCTGACTTATATTTTCCATGCCATTAGTGAGTCACCTTAGATTTTGATTTGCTTGATCAATGTCACTCATTGCTAATTTACCTACTCTGTTTTCAGGGAGTAACCCCACTATCACTATGACTAAGTTTATATTCGGGTGGGGTGATACTGAGCAGATGAACTCTTACCTTGCGCAACACCTCTTTAAAGTAGGCCGTCTTTAATTTTCCTTCACTACTTTCACCCCATAATCTTAGCATGGTTTCAGTCATTCAGGTTTTACTTGTAAAATGCTCACATCACCATTTGTTTAGATAATTTAAAGAAATTGCAATTGTGCAACGAGTAATATTTGGTTTCAATTTTGTCAGGCAGAACTGGATTTTTTAATAGCTCTGACAGTTGTAGGTTTCTACATACAAAAGCAACATTTATTTGATCTTTGTAAATACTTTTCACATTTTGTGAGAAATTAATTATAAACCTGATTTTTTATTATGCGGCATTTGCCTGGCAGCAAGGCATTTGTGCACAAAACCGCCACTAGATGGCACTACATGTAAGTAATATGTACCACACGGAAGCTCATTCATGTGCGAGCTTCTACTTGTTCTTGTTGCCTTGTTGCATTCATCCAGGTAACAGCAGATCAATTACAAATACAGATTTCTCAATCTTTAATAGTTGCTAAAACTATATCGCAAAAAGGTAATAAATGGTAATCAGAAAAGCACTAAAGTTTCTGAAGCATAAAGGTCCGTATTAATCATGTAGCTTTTATTCCAGAAATCATATGAGAAATAAATGCATTCCATAGCTATACCCACAGTGACTGTTGTGAAAAATTACTAATATGTTTATCAGGTGGTTGAGTATGCAAATGACTGAGTCCTGAAGCAGAACAATATAACTTAGATGGTACTAGATGTTGACCAAGTGTAAAGAAAATTAAATAGAACGCAAAAAAATCTAAAATTATGCACCACTGCTGTTAGTCTGATCAACCATCATATTTCTTCAAGTTATGATGATATAGTGTGTAGAAAATGTACAGTGATGAGTCATTCATGAACGTATCCTTAAAAGTGAAACCTTAAAAATATCATCACAGCGATCTTGGTTTTGGTTTAAACACAGAGCTATGCCAAATCCTTTTAAACTCTTCTTTCTGCGTTTCTATCAGATCTGTAACACACATTGGCTTCTCTGTTGAAACTCCTGTGGAAATCTTCAAGAATCTCCAGAACCTCTCGGTGACTCATCCGAAAACCCACCTGAAAAAACAGGGAGTGCTTGCTGTCAGATTGTGTGATAAGTCAACATAACATGGTTGAGTTTTAATCTGATTGTTCTAACACTCTAAACATCAAGTCTGTGGCCTCACTGGCCTTGTTACAGCTTGAATGAGATGTTATCTTGTGAAGAAAAAAAAAATGCTATTTATGTTAACAAAAGCTTTAATAAGATCATGTAATCAAGTCTTAAATGAAGCATGTTGACTAATATATTAGAAGTTTTTTTCCTTGACAAACATAAAAAATTTAGTTTCACGTGTGGGGGTGTGTGTGTGTGTGTGCATGCGTTTTAAGATGAATAACCATGTTGAGGCACCATTTGCTGTAATGTGGACTGTAATGGGACAGAAAGTGCATGACAAAAGTATTTCTATTAGTCTGATCAGGATCTCTCTTCAGTGTCTCCCTGTGAAGGTATTTTGGGCATGTCCCATTGGAATGAAACCCCAGGGCAGACCAAGAACTGACTGAATAGACTATTTTTTTTTTTTTTCTGGCCTGGAAACACTTTAGGATTCCTCAAAAAATGCTGGAATGTGTCTCTGGCTAGAGCTCCATGGCACAATCTTGGGTAAGGGCAAGACAATGAATCAATATGTGTAACAACCCCAGATCCCAGATGTAGAAAAAAGACAGATAAAAATATCAAGATTCCATTTACTTTGATATTTGCTGTCACTTTTTTCCCTGTTTTGTGTTTATTGTTAGTTCTTAGTCATGTCCTGTTTAGCTATTTCCTTGTGTTCCCTTTAGCGTTTTATAGCTAAAGTGTTAATTAGTGATTTCCCCAGCTTTCCATTCATGCTTGTCCCGTTAAAATTCTGTTAATCTGACCCACTAGTTTCTCACTCCAGCAATTAATGTGCATTTGAGGTCTATGTTTTCAGTTGATCCATACTAGATTCCTCTTCAATGCAGCACCCTGGTGCTGTTCGTCCTGCTTCTCCAGCGTCTCTTGTCCCTATAGTGTTTAGTTTTGGTACTATCGCTCAGACTCTACATGATTTGCCTACCTGTGTTTTGCCATTTTGGACAAATAAGTGTCAAAGTACAATGTTTTAAATTGGTATTTAGTTTTATTAATTCAGAAGTCCGTAACAAACCAATATAATGAAAAATGAAGACATTGTTGTCTGCGATAGAATGCAGTCTGTTTCCCACACTCTTTTTTTTAGACATGGCAAAAAGTTGTTTGCACACACATGATAGAAACAGGAACTTTTTTGCCAAGATTAACAGGCTTCAGCAACATCACAAACCATCTTACAGACCATTGACTGTATATCGACCATTTCCACTGCCAAACTCCTATTTTGTCCACAAGTTGTCCTTGAGGACTTTTATAAATGTTTTGGCGCTTTTGCCGAGCAGGAAGGAATGACTGAATGACTCCGGCATGTCTGCAGCTGTGGGATGTTTCACCAACCTACCTTTGGAAAGGTCAAAGAGTTCTTTTTGCATTGGAAATAGTAGAGAGTCAAAATGTGGTGAGAAAAAAAAATGCTTTGCATGTTTTCTGCACCAGAGTATACTTTTTCTTTTCTATTTTATTCCCAAATAAAGTTGTTTTTAAATACACTCATTGAGAAACTCTTCAGAATTAGAAGTTTGTTTTACTATATGCTGTTGCTTTAAGTTCTGCCACAATTACATATGAAGACATTTCTGTTTCAAATATGCCTTCTATAAACAATGTATGTCTTTACATGTTAAAGCTCAAGGTGACCCACCATGATCACACAGTGATTAATAATCCATGTATATTTGCTCTTCGAACAGCTGATAAGTGAACACAGCAAAGTGACTTAAGAATTTACTCACTCATCGAATATGACTATCGAATATGTTTTTCTTTTTGCAGTCGGAGATAATGATGAGTACAAAGAGAAGCTACAGAGTTTCAGGGGAACCGGGACCAGATTGATAGATAGTTAGCTGTACAGTATATACAGCTGGAAACCCACAGCTGTTCTTTGTTGCATCTCAGCAACACGGATCAGGAGGATAACCTCAAAGACTAAATTAGTTAGGGATGTCTTCTTCAAAAACATTTCCATTCGAGATGGGAAGGAAAAACTGAAGTCTGAGTTCATGTATAGCAGTGCATTCATCAAATGGCCATAAGGCACTTGTTCGTTGATTCTTCTCTGTAAAATCAACAGGACAACTGGTTGCAGTTATAATCAAAGTACAACTGAAACTATTTGTAGCAGTCCCGCAGTGAATCACAGACATTTCCCTGAGATGTGCAAGAGGAAAGGCCCATGTGGTTCTGTGCCATGGATCTGTGGTTTCCAATACAAATCCATGGAAGGGGAAAAGGCATTTTCACTTAGGCCTGCTGCTGCTGCACAGCATCAGTCTCTGTTTCATAACACATTTCGTTTGTTTTCTCCACATTACTTAACAAGAGCGAGAGCTCCGATCTGAGACTTGTCTAAGTTGAAATATGTGCGATGCATGTCCATTACAAACATTGCAAGAAAAGTTATTTGACTGATTTCATAATGATCCAAGTTACCATATTATGTGCTTTACTGCTTTAAGTGTTGAAAAAGTACCGTTGCACCAAAAACCCCTTTAGGTTGTCACACAACATCTGCCTCGGCTGTTATGCCTCAAACATGAGGTGCACAACCATTGACACCCAGCTCATGATATCATGTAAAGTATGTGTGGGATACGCTCGAGCGTGTGTATGCTCCAGTGTTGCTGTTGGATGGGATCCAGGCTTGCAGATGGCCCTGGTTTGTGTTTGCACTGAACGGCTGCAAGCCTCTCGCATCCCTAGTGACCATTACAAACCATGTGCGCACACAGAATCTTGTACAATAGCTTCTTTAAGAGATATGATGAGAATTCTCATCTAAAGCTTTTTAACTGTATCTGGGCAACTCTGCTTTGATGACAAATAGATCCTCAAGATAATTTTAGTACCATAACATGTTCCGTTGCTAATTATTTCAAAGTTTGTGAGCTCACAAAAAATATGCAAATATCATGTGGGAACGTTGTTTTGAACTACAGTGCAAACATCCCTGTTGGTAATCTTCTGTCGCGAGGGAATCCCCCATTGTCATGACAGTTGCTTGCGTCTTTCAGGTGTGTTCCTATCTGCACAGTGACGGTGTACTGTTTCTATCTTTGGCTCGAGTAAAACGTAGCAGGTAAAAGTGAGTGTACCTGCTTTCACCTCTGCACACTCCCATGCTGGCAGCCACTACTATAGCAACAACAACAACACAGCAGGACGAACTTCCTGGGAGATCCTCTGGTATGCAGGCTCAATGTTTGTCGACTCAGGAATGTTGCCGGGGAGACTGGAGGCCGTAAAGAGGGAAGCCCCTTATCTGCTGACTTTGTCGTTTAACCGTTGTCACAGTTCAAAGGCCGGTTAGAAAGGAGTAAAAAACAGGCGCACACCTTGAAGGTTGGGCTATATACAGTGTGTGTCACCATGGAGACTGTTTGGGTGGGGCGTACGCTCCACAGGGCATGAATGAAGCAAAGCGGAGGCAGTGAAAAGAGACAAGGGCGTCCCTTTGGCTTTGAGTCAGAACTTGGAGACTTCAACAGGAACTCCGGAATAGCATGTTCATGAATGAGCTAAAAAAACATAGCCTTGTTTATGTTTATGAAAGGCATGGAGGGGTGGGTTTAAAACCTCTCTCGGAATGTGATTATGACAGTTTTCCTTTCTGGTTTAAGCAATGTTAAATGCTCCGTCAGTCTCGTAATGACTTTCGATCAGCTGTGTGTTTTAAAATGTGGTTTGGGTGTAAAATAGCCAAAAATTGTTTGTCCATTTCTGCCTCCACTTCAGAAATGGACAATCAGGCCAAGGGATGGGTTTATGGGCAGTGATCTAAACCAGTGGTCTCAAATTCTGGTCTTTAAAGGCCTCTATCCTGCCTCTTACAGATGTGTTTGCCGTCCTACAGGTTTGAATTAAATGGCTAAACTGCCTCACTAGAATGCAGTCCAGCTGTCCAGAGTTCTGCTAATGAACTAATATTGGAGCCAGGTGTGCTGAAGCAGAGAAGCATCTAAAATTTGCAGGGCTGCAGTTTGAGATCACTGATCTAAACCCTAGATTTAAACACTTCTGGTATAGTGGCATTATTTTATAGGTCAAGTGTTCACACAGGAAACATTGTTGAATACATTTTTATCAAGGTGGCTCAAAATTATCCATACAAATAGAACATTTTTAGAATATTGAAATCTACTTCTCTAGAAGTTACAGTACAGTCTGTTGACTCCAGTGCTCCGGCTCCATCCAGCTTATCCAATAGGCTTTTACATGTCCACTCTCTCTCTGGAAAGGATCAACTGATTTATGATCTGTTGAATGATCAGGATTACAACTTTTTTTGCTTGACTGAAACGTGTTAGTGTCCAGATGATGTCACCGCCTTCAATCTGACCAACCCACATGGGTTTGGTTACACTGGTCGAACCCATGGCTCTGAATGTGGGAGTGATACTGCATGGCTCTGCAAGTGAAAGGTAAAGTATCCTCTCTCTCAGATATACCCCACAACTCCCAAAGTAATTTGTATGGTACTTTTATCTGGCAGGCAGAGGAAAACACACGCTTAACAATCCATGCTGCCGACAACACATTTGCTTCTCACAAGCACTCCGCAGTCCTTTGCAACACTTTTATGGAGTACTTCACTGACGAAATTGAAGATATTCATGTCCTCCATGTAAAATTGTTGACTGTACACCATTCCACAACTGGTTCACCTGTGACATCATTCTCATTACAGTCTCCTCCGTCATTCAAAAATCAGTCAGTAAACTTGGTCAAACTCTGTTTTCTGTCTTCGATTTACCCCGTATTCAACTCAAATCATACAATTTTCCCTCTCGCCTGGTTCAGGTCTAGCACAGCACAAAACAGGACATTACACCAATCTGGTTTGAAAAACTTGCTTTGGATTTCAAAACCGTAAAAGCTTGAAACCAATTTCAAACCTCTCATTTTACATTTTCTACACAGTTGTATAAGGATGAAGCTTTGTCTGATACCTTTACTTTGAACCTTTATAATATCAACTACCTCCAGCCATAACTTACCCCCGACAGCATTGCCACTCCTATTAAAGCTCTTGTCACATCCATTGAACTCCTACTTCTCCAGAAATCTTAAACTTTAAAATTCTATTTATAACATGAAACACTCTCCATAAACTTGCTCGTCCATATCTTTTTCCAGTCTGGTCTGGTCTTCCTCCCTCCTTTTCATGCTTTCTGCCCCATTACTCCCATGAGACTCAGATCATTCAGCTTCTATGCCTCCCGATTCTGGAACACACTCCCTTTTCAACATTGTGTGAACTCCAGACTTGTCTCAAACCTAATGTGTCTAATTTTGTCAACCCTAGATGACTCTTAAAATTCACTAATTTGTCCTTATAAAACCTTCAGTACAATTTTTAAAAGTTTTTATTCAGTAGTTTTAGATTGGATGTAGTGTTCCTACTAACCTTGGCAACCTTGCTTTTAATTTTCAGCTTTGAACGTAGCGTGAACATAAGACTAAAAGTAATTCAAAAATAAAATGGCAATAAGTATTATTGTTACTAGTTGAAACTTTGTTATTGAAGTTGAGTTGCCAGTAAGGAGCTCAGAAGATGATACATATTTATTGAATAACTGCAGCCTGTGTGTACTTATATGAACTCCTCTTTCATCCAATAAAAGGCTGTTGCAATCTTTCCTGACATATTCCAACAGCAGACTGGACATTTAGCCTTAGACTGTTCTTTTTCTTGGATCTCTGAACTTGTCTCAGTTAGTTTTACCGCCTGGAGCACTGAAGATCTGCAGGACACCAGCCCAAACCACACAGAGCAGTGGATTAGGACAGCTGCAGGGGTGAGACATTTTGCAGTGTTGGCATGAGTCATAACTCTGAAAACAAGCCTTATGGTTTTTCCTCTGATGTGAACTTTGATTTGCATAGAGCAGTTGTGATAACGGCCCAAGATGGCTGCTTTTTATTTGCAGTTATAATGTACTCCTCTTCCTTTTTTCCAAGGGTTCCCCTCCTCTGTTTTCATTTACTTCTTACCTGGTGCGATTTGTTAACGTTTACCCATATTGTTAATGACGGTGAAGCAAAGCTTGAGCTAAAGCAATTGATCAATATTACACCATGTCTTCCTATGGAGCCCTCAGGAAGATACCCTGTTGGACAGCTGAAAAACATCAAGTGACCTTTCCTTTGATAAACAGCATTTAAGGATAGCAAGACACGTAATCAATTTGGATAATGTTAATATATGCTGTGAAATATTGATAGGGATGATCTGCCCCCTGGGAGGTGCAGCTCGTTAAAAAACATAATCCCCCGAGCATCCAGCCAGTGAAAAAAGATTAGACAGGGGTGTTTATGCTGAGGTTGACCTGCTGAATTAAAGATCAACAAAAATCTGGTTTATACTTAAACAAGCATTAATAATTCATGGGAAAGCACAAATGTTTGCTTAGTGTATTTTATTTCTTACTCATTTGATTTGTTTTTCTAATCGGTATTCATTTTACAATAGTTTTTGCTCAGTGTGTTCTCATCTTCACTTTCTTTGGTGTAGACATCACCAGTGTCAGAAATATTAACATTTACAATTGATTTGTAATTATAACTTACACCCCAACAAAAATGTTTACTTCCTGTAAGATAAAATGAAACAACTAATGATATTATAATATCACTAGTTTGTTGATAAAAAAACATCTTTAAGTAAAGAGCAAAATATTTTGCTCCACTGACCTTTTTACTTATTTCATTCATATTAAGTATAAGTGGTCTTAATGCAAAGGTTGTTTTAGTAATTAGTTTTTGTATTTTGTGTCTGCTCTGTATTTAAAGTGTGTGTTTCAGATAAAAGTTTTAAACATCTAAAATGTGGCAACCTGTCAATAGTACAGAAGCAATGGTTGAATTTTTACATTTTTCATTTTCATTAATAGAAAATAAACAAAATAGAAGTAAAACAAAATAATAATTAAAAAAAACATATTGTTTGGTTTTCAAGTAATTAAAAACTAACTCAGCACAGCATGTCAAGTAACAGATAGAATATCAAAAGATTTTTAGGTGAATAAACTTGTGGAGGAATGTAAGTCAGATTTATTAGATCTTAATTTAGAAAAATCATTTAAACTTTTAAGAGTCAAGTTACCAAAACATGTTTTTCAGGAAACTAGAACGCTTTGTCTTTTTTATAGGTTGTCAGAGGAAGAGTGGTAGAAAGTAAAATAAAAAAAAAAGGTAAGTAAGAAAAAGATTTAAGGGATCCATTTGAGCCACAAAAGTGATCAACAAATGTCACTAAAAACATTATTTTAGGCTTTACATGTTTTCCATAGTTATCCCAGAGTTTAATGAAGACATTTTCCACAAAAAGCAATCTATTGTATTGTAATATGACTATTTTTATAAGGTTCAAAAATACTGATGATAAGAAGACTTTCTCTTTGTGGGACACGACCCATCTGGTAGTTATTTATAGGTCATGTCAGAATGCTGTTCAGACTTTTAGCAAGAAGTGCTGTGTAATATTTGTAGGTTCAGCAACAAATCTTGATTCAAAAACACCTCTATCATTTGTATTTCAGGAAAAACTAAAATGCCGGTCTCCTTTGCAAGTCCATGAAAGAATTGCAATAAATAAGAAGCAAAACTGCAGCAGAAAGCCATCAGTTGGGTGATTTATGTGCTTCAAACCTGGAGATGGTGCTGTTGTTGCTTCAGCAGCTGTTTTTTATTTTTTTTTTAGTTGTGTTCCATTTATCAACAGGTACATTGAGGAAATTCAGAACCACAAATATTTGTTGTTGTTCACTTTCCTATAGAAATGGTTACATTGTTAAAGATTTGAAATATGTTTACAGTAATCTCTGTATTTCGTGTTACAGAATATGCTTTCTCCTATTTTATGGATTATCTGCTAAATGTTTATTTTTTAAAATTTGGGTTTGCACAATATAACGTTTTCTTTAGTAGCACGAATATCTATAGCTATAAAACATTTTCTTGATGTTGCAATATACTGTGAGAGACATGCTTCCAAACTGGTCCAGCTGGTTTCTTTAAAGCACCGATGGACAATAGAAGCAACAAGCATCATCATACACACCCTAAGAGGCAGGCATTGTTATCATTAACATTTTTAAAGGAACACGTGAAAAATTGCCAATGCATGAGTGCGTAAGAATTGAGCACGTAGTATTTTCCATGATGACAGTGAGGTGCACCTCTGACATCAAACCTTCTTTATGTCGTCAGAGGTTTAAACTATTGAAGAATTGTTTTGCTCCTGCAGAGCTGTGTTCGTCGACACAATGGGGATGTTTTCTTTTCTACATAAGTTCAGAAAGAAATTGAGTTTAAAGATCTTGCATAATAAAAAACTGCAATAATGTCTGCTTCGATTAGTTTCAGGGGTTTTTTTAGCATTAAGAAACATTTGTTACTTGCAGGGACAGAAGCCTATGTATAGGTTCTAATGTATACAAAGGAAAATGTCAACAACTCAAATGATGTCAAACAATATCAAACAAAACCCAAAAATGTCAGTATCAACTTTTCTTTTTGTATTATTAACAGAAGCAGCCAAGAGACACATGGTGACACTGGAGGACCAGCAGAGATCCTAAGTTCAGATGAGCCAATCTGTTCATACCTATTAGTTCTGCACTCTTCCAATCTGACCTATTTGGCCTTTATGAGTGTTTAATTGTCGAACGGAAACCATTAGGAGTCCGTTCTCCTCTTGTTGAATAAGACCAAATTTTAGCACTTTGACCTACTTGGAAACCATTATGTGGAGTGGGAAACTAATATCCTGAACACATCATTCCCTCATTAAAACATGTTGGTGGTAGCGTCATGGTGTGGAATACTTGATAGCTTCAGCTCACAAAGGGAATCGGGTTAAGTTGGTGGTAAGATTAATTGATCTAAAGAGCAATTTTGAAAGAAAATCTGTTGTCCTGCAGCCTTTAGATGTGCTTCTGCACCAACACATTTAAATCAAATAATCAGGACATTGGGGTTTGGGATTAGGGCTGAAAACATATAAATGTCTCGCTGTTTTTGATTGTCATTTGTGAAGGGAAAATATGAATAACCATGCAACTATTTCCTTCTATTTTATAAATACGCAGTACTGTGTGTTGGTTACCATACCATACCAACTTTATTTATAAAGCACTTCATACACCAAGAGGACCGAAGTGCTGTAACACAATCACAAAATACAATACAATACAATATAGACAAGAGAAAAAACACAAAATACATAAGAATTCACGGAGAGAACAAAACAAAGCAAAAAACATCTCAGATTGTGCCAAACGCCAAGGAAAAAAGAAAAGTCTTTAGCAGGGACTTAAAAGCAGCAGGTGAGGAGGCCTGTCGTATGTCCAGAGGAAGGTCATTCCATAGCTTGGGAGCTGCCACAGAAAAAGCACGATCCCCTCTGAGTTTTCACTTAGTCTTTGGCACCTTCAGGAGCAACTGATCAGCTAACCTGAGGGAAGGAGAGGGTATGTAAGGATGTAGCAGCTCAGACAGGTAGGAAGGGGCTTTAAAAGAGCTTTAAAGCAAATAAAATAATTTTAAAATGAATCCTAAAATGGACTGGCAACCAGTGTAAGGAAGCTGAAATAGGAGAAATGTGTTCAAATTTCCGGGTGCCTGTTAAAAGACGTACAGCAGCATTTTGTACCCTCTGGAGCTGAGAAATATATAGATCACTGACTCCAAAATAAAGTGAGTTACAGTAATCCAGCCGCGTAGTCACAAAAGCATGGATCACTGTTTCAAAATGCTGTCTAGAAAGAAAAGGCTTCACTTTGGCTAGCTGCCTTAAGTGGAAAAATCTGGATTTTACAACAGTTCTAATATGTGATTCCAGCTTAAGACTAGCATCCATCTTGACCCTAAATTCATAGCAACCGGCTTAACGTATTGGGCAAGAGAGCAAAGATTAGGAAGGGGAACCGTAGTGGACCTACCAAATTTACCAAATCCCAATAAAATACACAGAAGTGTGTGCTTGTAAAGTGACAAAGTGTGCAACTCTTCTGTCTTCTAATTAAATGCTGTCATAAACTTCAGCCTCTCACACCTGAACTTGACCTCACCCCACATCCTCATTCTGTTCATCTACTGTTACAGGACAGAGTTGACTGGGACATCCTCAGGTCACAGATGGGTGACAATTACGACTCTCATTGTGCTTCGTATAGTCTTTTGCTAAGTATCCCCCCCCCCACTTCTGTCCCAACTTCCCAGCAGACTTCTGCCCCTTAATCACAGCAGAATAAGATTTAGAGAGGAGGTAAACACACTGGTTTTATGATTGGGCCCCTTCTTACCGCGTGGCCTGTATAATTGAAAAGCCCTCTGCGACTATTTTAAGGCACTAGTGGGAACACGCTCCCATGTGTGTGTGCTATGGCTGGGAATAGGGCTCCTGCTTTTTTCCTCTAGTGCTCACTGATTGAGCAAAGTATCTCTGGTTTTTCTTCTTCCCTAATCCCCATAATATGTTAAATTTCTAGAAAAGAAATCAAGAATTGTCAAGAAATCTTTCACATCGAGCTTTCACGTCAAATCGCATCACTCTCATTGTCACATTGCATTTTTTTGGGATGTGTTGTTATTGTTTCAGACGGATAACAATGAGCCTCACAATCAGGAGAGGAAAGGAACCTGTGCTGTTTTTGAGCAGGTTTTTTAACCCACACCATCTGCTCTTCACACTTCTCTGCAATCTCTGACCACCAACATACCACAAACCAAAATTAACACTGTTTCACTGTGAGTAAAAAGTTTAAACAAACAGAAATATCACCAGTCAGCGTCTTCTCTCTCTTCAACTGAGTCAGCCATAACAGACTCTCTGTTTGGCTGAGATTATAAACTCTTATTTTGGACATTGTTTGCAAAGATAAAGTGGTGCCTTGGGCGTCATGATAATAACTGATTCCTTTAAGTGTTTAGAATTAAAACCTCTGTACAGACAGAAATGAAAGTGTATTTAAGTTCACCTAAACACTGACAAAAACAGATGGCAAATACCACCTACCAATAGAAAAACACACTGTTTTTTCTTTTTTTAAGTTACTGGTTTCAAAGGAGTTTTTTTTCCCCATCTACTGACACCTACAATTTATACCCCCACACAGAGCATAGCAGTGAGACAACATGCTAGTCTGAAATGACTGTGTTGAGGGACTTCAGATGTCAAATAAATAAAATTACTTAAACTGCGTATAGTGTTAATCTATCCAATATTCCCCAGATTTTGCAAGGAAAGCACTAAAAGTCAGGAATATAGATGCTCCAAGATGTGTTAAATTAAAATCCACTCAAAAATCTGGTCCACTAAACACGGAAAACATAAAATATATCTAACAATGGAGAGTGGAAAAGCTTCAAGCTTCCACTGTGCTGCAGAGACAACTGGCAAAAATAATCCTGCTGTAGCTTCAAATTACTGTGCCAAGTTAACACCAGCATAAATGACTGAGATGGCTCAGTGAAACCACAACAGTAAGAAACCAAAAGATGATTTTTGTGTTCTGTTTTTATCGTGTCGTATTTTCCGTCGTCAAAGGTGACATTTCAAAGAATACAAGTCAGATGTTTTTAATTCCTGGTTTTTACTTTTCTGAAACAAGTTGAGCCTATGAGCTTTGAGTCTTTTGGGTATTTTTATCCAACAAAACCAGCTCTAGTTCTGAACTCACGAGGTGATTACTAGCACCATTCCTGAGAGTTGCCACTGGTGTCTGAGGTATATGGTAAAAAAGATTTATGTAAAGCTGTCTACTGGTGTGTGAATGTGTTTGCAAGGTGGTTGGTGTTGATCAATTGGTTTAACCAAGCTTGACTTTTAACGTTTTTGTTTTAAGCAAACTACAGAGCATGCAGTTGAAAGTAGATGTCTCCATACACTGGATAAAAGGACAAATTTCATTTTCAGTGTTTCATATTGAAACAGATAAAAAATGTTCCTGCTTTAAGTAAGTTAGAACTAATAAAGTTATTTCTGTTTACAATGAATATCAGAATAATGAGAGTGATGATTTTTTTTGCTTACGTCAGATTCAGATGTTTGGAACAAAATACTTGAACAAATAGCATTGGAACGACAACCCATCATATTGTTTAGAAGGAGGTGTCTTTTTGTGAAATGACCACATCAACCCCAAAGCAAGAGCAAAAGATATTCTAAATATGCTGGCTGAATCTGGTGAAAAAAACAAAAAGAAAAAAATGCAATTATGCAACTCAAAAGAATAGCTGAAAGGCTTTTCGGTGAGGAAAGAGCAACATAAAAAACTTATTTGAAGAAGTTGAAGTGTTTCACCCAAATGGCTGTTATTACAGAGAAAATGGAGGGGCATGAAGAACATCAAGAAGGAGCATTATGTAAAAAAAAAAATTCCCAAAAGCAATGAATTTTGAAAAACATTTCCACCAAGCACTAAAAAAACATAATAGATATTTGAAGGAAGCTGAAAAACAAACCCCGTTCCTGATCTGTCATTTAACAAATTTAGAAAAAATGTGGTAATCCTGACTGACCTGCCACAGGGAAACTTTACGGTTATTCATGTTTCTCAAGCTTCGACCATTGAATCAATCTGTAATTGTTGTGCAACAGCTTCCTAAACTAAAACTACAAACCTTCAGTCCAACAGTGCACCAACAAACACAAGGCGCGTTCATTTCAATATCTACATTCTCATAGGAAAATAAAAATCTCGTAAGTCTTGCGGTAAAATGAAGATTAAAAGCAGAAAAACTGTCTAATAAAGTTATTGAAATAACACAGAAACATGGTCTCCAACAAATAGGCACATAGCCACATTAAAGACAGGCGCGTTTCACAAGAAACATTCTTAACCACTCTCATGGTTATGGTTTATGTGAATGTATAGACTCGCAGTCATCAAAATGTCACAAACTCCACACAGTTGTTATTTTAAAAAGTACTGGATGAAGTATTTGTTAGTAGCACATGTAGCATATAAAACTGTTAGTATGGGGGAATTTAAGAATTAGCTTAAATTCCCTCATAAATTCCCTCTAAAGTCTCATTATTTTTCTAAGACTTTAGATTTTCACAATTAGAAAGAACGAAATCAAATTTCCTCCTCTTTTACAATGTTATGTTTTCTGTGTTGCCAAGCAAATCAGGACTAAATTGTGTGGACCACTGCAGCAATACATATTTTAATCACAAGATTCAACACACAGATGACAGTAATGCTAAAATTCTAATGTAATTTTAGTATTCTAAATTAATCTAAATTCTGTAATTTAGTTTGTAGAAACTGTAACACTGACACTAATATTTGTTCAATAATTCATATTATCTAGTCAAAATCTGAATATTTCAAATAAAAAACAGAGGTTTCAATGAGCCAGTGAGAGCAGAGCTTAGTAACTCTGCAGTGAGACACAAGAAGTGTGCTTCCAGATTTCAAAGTTACCCACAATCATTATATTTGATTCCAGAAAAAGATCAAACAGCACTGAGGGTAAGCCGCACACTGCACACATAAGGAAAAATCCTCTCCAGAGGTCTATGAAAAAGTTGTTTTTTAAGATTTCAACCATTAGTCATGATCAGAAGATATTTCCATCAGTGAATCCTCCAAAATGGGATACATTACTTTTATTCAAAAAAAAGACATGGGTTCTAAAACTTTGTTGCATGCGGTACACGACAAACAAAGTAAGAGAATGACTATTTTTTACTGGCATCCACTGTGGCACCAACCAGCTTCGCCACGCTGTCTCTCTTTCATAAAACAAAGTGGGGGTGAGTTACAACATAGGATCTGGTTTCAGCTATTGTTGCAAAAGCAGATAGACTGTATTTCCAAAGAAAGGCAAACAATGTCTTATAGCACTTCACCTGCACTTTCCTTTAGTCATGATTTACGTCACGTACAGTCATGACCGTGTTTTTCTCTTGATATTTACAGGACATTTTAAGCAAAAAAACATAACAAAACATTTTTACTACTACTGTCTGCTTTAAAATTGCAACTTATTTCTTCCATTTGAAATCTGATTGCTTCTTCCGTGCTGCAAAACACTGGGAAACGGTTTACGACCCCAAAGAAGAACATAGATGTCACACAGCAGGGTCACATTATGCCTTATGGACGTCTCATCCAGGAGGTCAAAACAGAACCCAAGCACCTAAGACACTGCAGATCTCATTTGCCTCAACTAAATTTAGTCTTCACGATTCAACAAAACAAGAAAAGACTTCAGTTTCAAGATGAAAACGACTGGTGGCCAAAAGGGACATAAAGTCCTGTCTCACATGCAGGAAGTGTATAGAGAAATCAACCAATAAGCTTAAATGACCTGTACCTCTGCCAAAAAGAGGGATCAAATATGTTAGACTTGTGCTGATTGGTATAAAAGATGTGCGGTTTCCTTGCAACTACTCAAGAGACATTCAAGTAAATAGGTATGGGTGTAAATAACTGAGACTTGTTTGTCCCTGAGTGGAGGAGAAAAACTGCTAAAAAAATAATCACAACATTTTTATGTGATTATTCCACATAAAAAACAGTTGAAATTGCCATTAATTCCTTTTTTTTATTCTTGCTGCAGAGAAAACAAGAGAGGGAAAAATAAAAACTAAACCAAATGTAAAAATACTAATCTATTCTGTAACTTTTGAAGCTTAGGATGGGTGCAGTTACAAAGTTTGCCACAAAATAAAGAAATAAATAAAACTACAGGGTAATTGAAAGACTGTTGAAGAGAATGCCATGTTCCAGAGATCTGAGCTGCTACTTCATTATAGTTAACTTAAATTAACAGCCACTTCAGAAACAATAAAGCAGCAGTATAGGCAGCCTAATGAAACACTGAGCTGTTTCCAGCATGCAACTCTGACCCAGACTTCACTCACACCCACCAGCATACTTTCCCCTTCCATCAGCAAACCAGTGAACTGCAAAGACTTTTTTATTATTCATAAAACAAGATAATATAAGATGTCACTGGCATTGCAGACAATGTTGTGGATTTTGTTTTTACTCTCCATTAGGCGGTCATAAAATCCCCACGTTTTATTCAATACACCATGTCTAGACTATATTTTTATTATCATTATTGCCAGTAGCTAATTACTATTTTATTGTGCAAGTCAATTGGGGTTTTGGTCTGCCTTTGTTTTTCTAAGTTTTTGTCATTCCTTGTGTCTCGGGGGGAATGCCAGTCAACCAGTTTGTCAGCCACCCACTCAAATTCAGAGCTGATGGAGGAACCACAAGGAACCAGCGACCGTCTGCATGTCTCCGTGAGTGTGACGCCAAAAGAGCCGTGCTGTGCATCTGCAACACACATATATCTCGCTCCTCCAAGTTAACAATTACAGGGGTGCGATTTGCAAGCAAAGAAACAGGAAGACAGCATACACTGATTGTACGTCCATCTTCAGAAAGCAAAGGTCTCAGAAGAGCACAAAATAAGTTTACCGTTTTTTTAATTTTATTTTACACCAATTTTGTCTACTGCATACACATTAAAAGTAAGTAAGTCTGGATGATACCCAATGTGGGCAGGAAAGCAGACTTTAATGAACAAGCTGTTTTCTCAAACTAATTACGCAGCCACACTCAAAAATCAACAACAATGAGTTGACAACCTGTCAGGATCTTGGGTCATTTTTGCCTTAGTTGTTGTTTGCTTTGATTCAATCAGCCTGGTTTCTATCTGTTTCTTGTGTTTAGTTATTCTTTGTTACAGCTACATTAACGTTTTTCCAGCTCCCCTGTTAGTGTTTACTTATCCTTGTTCCGCTTTGCCAGCTCTCTCTCTCTTTTTCTCTCTCTCTCTCTCCCTCATGTAAAAATGACTTTTAATTAACTGCTTGATTGACATCGATATTACTCAAACATAGTAGACTGCAACACACCCAAAAATATTATAATACAAAAAGTATTCTTCAAAGCAAGTATTAACGTATTGCTACAATGGTTATACTCGTTAAAGCTGTAGCAGAAAACTTTTATGAAAATATGTTTTTACATATTATACTGTCACTATGTCCTGACATTATAACATGAAACACGTAATCTTTGAAAAAAAAAAAAAAATAAAAAAATCAAACTCCTTTTCTTCCTCTTCTCCCTTTTGCCTTGTACAGAAAAACACCTCCTGACCAGAAACAACCAATCGGAGCCAGGAGGAGGGTCTTAGAACTGTCAATCAAGCTTATGTACACACTGCTCACACCATCCTTCTTGTTTTCAGCTGTGCTACATTTCCTCCCTCACAGTGGGACCTGCTGTGAATGTGTGGGCTACCTAGCATATAAACAGTTTTTACCTCAAGATTGTACACACAGTGCAAGACAATGTGAGAGCAGCACATATACGAGTGTGATTGACAGAAATAAACGAGTGTGATTGACAGAAATAAAACATTCCTCCTGTGCCTTGCCTATTTCTGAGTGAGAGAGGCGTATTTCCTCATCATCTCTTGATTTATATTAATTTAGATTTTAGCACAATCTATTGAATTCCCTGTATTAGTTGTTGTTCAAAATATCTTGCCATATAGGTTCATTTCTTTGTGTCCAGTTTCTTAGTTTGTCTTTTCTTCCTTTTGATTGAAATGTTGTGTTTATTTCTCTCAGAACATTTGTCAGGCCTTTTCCAATCTAGATGGATCCTTTGAGTCTCTTTTTAATCCATTCTGTTACTTATTTATTCGTCTTCTACCTATTTACCTTCTCTCCTAGCTGCACCCTGTTTTTAATCAACCACTGGTCTGCTTTCAGCAATCACACTCCTCTGTTTCTATCATTGCCTGCTGGAATCTCTTTTCACATATTCTATTACTTCTTATTATTATGTTTATTATTTTGTTAAAATTACTCTGTTATTGTCACAGAAGTATCTGTGTTTGTGTCCTACACTAACTGAATTTAGCTCCAAATGTTTATCCTCAGTTATAATGAATGTTTTTGTCATGTTTTATATTTGGCTCCTTCCCTCCCCCCCAGTGTGATTCCTTTGATGATTATACATAATTTAATTAAAAGTAACTGGTCTTATCATGAAGTGCCGTTTTGCTTTAAGTTTTTATGAGTAAGTGGAGCTAAATTACCTTGTAACAGAAGAAATGAGAGTAACAGATACTAAGAAAAACCAGAAAAACTGAAACTGAAAGCATCCCACAAACTACATGTAGGACAGATGTGGTGCTGGTGAAGCACCAACCACCAGAGGTGGTGGTTGGTGTTGGGTTACCCTCTGCTCCCCCTCCGTTTCTCCCCTCCCCGCATGTCCCTGCTCCCCGACTACTTTGACTTGGAGTTCGTACCTTCGCAAAGGGCCAACCCTCTCTTACCCCCTCCAACAAAAACCCTCATATATGTTCGCCATGATTACCCCTGAGGATGTTAGTACCTCCTCTGAGCAGCTGGTGGCTGAAGCATCTGAAGAAAAGAGGTGGAGCTGGGAGTTGCCCACAGATAATGGCAGAAACTATTACCCTGGACGGGCTTCTTGCGTTTTGCCGCTGTCACAGTATCACCGAGGTAGATTGTCTCCTGATGATGGCGAGGTAAACAACAGGTGTTTCATATAGAATGCCTGGGGGGATAATCTAAGAAGGGATTACCTAAAATAGCCAACAGTGGATTGGATGACACAACAAAAACTTGAAGTATTGTCTGTGTACTATTGCCCTGCTGAGCCTCTGGCACACACAAACACAGTTCCTTTTTTATGTGGCGGGTTCAAAACCCTTGAAAATGTTAGCATTTTGTTCTGACGTCGCAGAAAACCAGAAATATTGGGTTTTTGTTCTTCTAAAGGGAAGAAATTCATGCTTTGCATGCTAAAAATAAATTAAAGAGAATTTTTCCAAATGCCTTGTTTGTGTTTTCTTTATCATGTGAGGTATTTTGTTCTCTATCTTAGCAGGTTTGAACTGAATGAGAAGAGGTGCCATTGGGACCGTTGTGCCTTCTAAATTACAATCGCTTTCAGTAAATTAGAATATTACAGAGTAAATAATTTACTACAGTGACTCGATTGCCAAACTGAAACACATTGTAAAGATGAATTACACAGACTGATGTTTTCAAGCCCTTAATTCCGTTCATTAATGTTTTACTTGCAGCTATTATATCAGGAGCATAAGAAACATTATTTTATACATAAATGTGGGCTTAATGACAATACCTGCTTAATAGTAGTTTTCAAAAAGCACTTTTGATGTTAAAAATAAGCCACATGGAAACACATACTATATAATGTAGATGTTAGTGTGCACACATAGTTTCATTGCCTTATGCTTAATGTAGTTAAATTAGTTGCAACTATTGGATGTCAGCTGCCATTATCAACTAGTTCAGATAGAGACATGAGAATAAATGCCTTTCTGGGAATCCCTTTGAAAATTTAGTGAAAGACATTCCCACATTACAAACACAAGCTTCAATCTAAATGTGTTTTTTATATTTTTTGCTTCTGGAGACTAGAAAACTATGACATGCTATTTTAGTCACCCTTTTTGAGTTGATAGAAAAACATATTTTGATGTAATAATGACAAGTTTGTTGGTGTATGGTCCTTATTTGTTTTGCACATTTAGAAACTAAAACTTTTGACCTTTCTCGTGTGCAAAATAGATCAGTCTCAGATTTTTAGAGAATGTTTGTGAAGAGCAAATTTCAAGTATTGCCAAATATGTTTAATTGGATATAACCTCAACAACAGGTTTTCCTTTCAGTATTGACAATTGTTAACAGTGCTTCTGGTAATGACTCACTTTTATGTTTATAGCCTTGTTCAAAAATGGACCAAGCTCCCATTTTTGTTTAAAATTCCCCATATTATACCCCGTAATAGCAACAACAAAAGAAAATTAGTGTAAATAAGTACTCACAAATCAGACGCATTCCTTTGACTAAGAGAGACCAGTCAAGCATGGCAACGCAGATTGATTTTTGTTATAAAAGAACCTTAGAAATAGTTTGAAACAACATTCTCTGGTCTGATGAAAACCTAATAGAACGGTTGGCCTGAACAACAAGAATCATGTCTGGAGTAACTCGGACATTGTTCGTCACCTGACTAACACCATCTGCATTGTCAAGCGCAGTGGTGAAATAAGCTGGCTGTGGGAATGTTGTTCTGCAGCAGGAACCAAGCTGTCAAACATAAAGAGCTGTTTCAAGAAAACCTGCATTAGAGTGCTCTGGAACTCTGACCAAGATAATATTTAATCATCCAGCTCGATAATGATCCTCGGTACACAGACAGGACAATATTTGGATTGGCTTCAGGGGCATTTTTTTTATTTTTATTGTCCTTAAGTTGCCAAACCAGAGTCCAGACGTAATTCAAGTTGAAGACTAGAAAGAGCAAAAAAAGTTGTGTTTGCTTACACTGCTCATCCAAGCTCAATGAGCTTGAGATGATCTGCAAAGAACAAAGTGGCAAAATAGCCACAAATTTGTGTGTTCATCTTGTTAACACACTCCCCCAAGATGACGGGAGGGGGTTATTGTTGCCAAAGGTGCCTCAATAAATTATTAAACAGATTGTTGATATTAACATATATCATGCAAATCTTCTTTTGTTATTTATTTTATATATATA
>CAEFZY010050080.1:0-30181 GCA_903066815.1 Brachyrhaphis roseni
ATAACACTCTACAATCTGATGTGCATTTATTTTATCCTCTTATCAGACCCTTTGTTAGCTGACAGTGTTTTGATTGTTCTGTTCTGTAGATTTTTGTTTTGATGTCTCTGGTTATTTTTTTTTTTTTTTTTGTTCTATCCTTGTTGTTTTGTCCTTTAATTTCCCTGTTTATTCCTGAAAATCATAAATAAATAAATAAATAAAAAAAAAAATAAATAAAAAAAAAAGTAGCAGCAAAGACCCATTAGATGTACATCATCCAAAAGCAGAAGGAACAATTGTCCAAACATGTAATGTCTTTAGCCCAAAAAGAAAGCTGAACAAAAGTCAACAAAAAGAACAAATTAAAACAGAAACAGTCTTCAGTCAGAGGCCTCTGTAGATTTGTTGCAAGACTGACTGCTACTGGAGGTCGTTCCTTTCCTCAGCATCCCTACCCACAATGACTCTTTGAATGAGTTTTGATATTTAATTTTTGAAAGTATTTTTGAAATGAACTGAATTTCAATTGAAAGTTTGAACAGCACGACTTTAACGTCATCATTGAAATGAGCCTGTTACCAAGGCAACGCCTAACCAAAACAGATGTTCAGGATGTATTTCTATCAAATTTCCAATAAAATCCGGAAGAATGTAAATATATTTTATTTTTATTCCTTTTTTCAACAGTATTTTGACCCCCAAGATCCAAACAAACAGCTCAACGTTCATAGACGGGATAAATAATCATACAATACTGTAGTTATTACTTCCAGATGTTTTAAAAGGATAATATATTAAAAAAGGCTTTTCCGCTGGGAGATTTTCCATCCTCCTCTTCGACGCCATGACTTCATGTGAAATCTGAGTCCAGGACGAAGGAGAGGCGGAAAAAAAGAGGAGAAATTTTGGGGGAACGGTCCAAGAAGAACAAGATGGCTGTCCCCGGACAAGAAAAACAGCTTCGCTTTTTCACTTAAACACGACTTTTTAATTATTGGGATCAGTTTCGCGGTTCTATTTAACTACTTTATCAATTTTTTAGGAACTATTTTAAACCAAATATGTTGTTTCTCTGAAATTGGGTCGAAGAAAGTTTTCAAACGGTTCTTACTGGACCAGCAGCGATGTAAAGTCTTTATTGTGAAAGACTTTACTTAAACTCGTCTAATAATCTGTTTATTTTATAGCTAAATTTCTTAATTTTATGTCAAATACTCCTAATTTATCAGTCCTTGTAGTTTTAGATTTTTATCCTTGTTTTGGGGGATAACCGTTCATTTTCCGATGGTCGGAACCGTTCGGAGCAGCTAACCGGACCACCATGAGTTCGTCTCGAGTCAGACCCCAGAGCCAGTCCGGCAGGTCGGCCCAAGGACCGGACTCCAGCGAGGGGATAGAGATGGAGAGCATCCAGCACCAAGACCTGGGTCTCGGAGGGGTGATAGGGACCCCGTCTCCACCGTACAGGCAAGCGTGGAGCCGCGACAACCCGGTGTTCGAGCCGGAGGAAGAGATCATGGAGGCGGACTGGCCTCAAGCGAGTCCCGGGAGAAGGTCGGTGTCCACGGCCTCCAGCGGCAGCAGCAGCAGCTACAACCGCGGGGGCAGCAGCGCCCAAATCCCCCGAGGAGGACTCTATCCGACCCCGACCCCAACCATCAACGGCCGGCAGCAGGACAGACATGAGCACCGCAGCTGTTTGAAGCAGATTCTGCAGACAATAAGAAGTAAGTCATGATGAACTTTAAAAAAGCAGTAACATTTTCGTAAGCTGGTGAAAATGAGATTTAAAGTTTATAAGGATAATAAAAATAAACATTTTAAGGATCTTCTTGTTATTTTAACATGCATACTACAGTTTAAAACATCAGAAATGTCAACTATTATCTCTGTTATTGTAAGTGTTTTTATGATGCAACATGAGGCTCCATTGTTATTGCATTTTCTTACATAATTTTTTTTTTTATTTAACCAAAAAGTTTATTTCTAACAAGAAAGGAGACAGGCATGCCTGAAAATATAACAGAAGAATGTAATACATTTTATTATATTGTAATAAAAATGGCTTGTAAAGAATATTTACACCATTCCAAGTATTTAATTGAAAATTCTTTGTTTGTGTTACAGCAAATAAATGGCTTTTAGTTGCTGAACAAATTTTTTCCTCTGGTATTTTGACAGTTTAATTCAATTCAGTTTGTTTATATAGCATTAAATCACAACAGTTGTCATCTCAAGGCACGTTACAAAAATATTTAAAGTCTTTTAAGTTGGAATATTCAAATTCAATTCAGTTCAAAAATAGTTTACTTTCCCCAAAGGGAAATTAAATGTTGGCTTAACTTATTTCATCCAAGTATCTTGATGGTGATGCTGTTGGTAGGAAGAATCTCCAGTAGCAGTCAGTGTTGCAGTGAATCCAGAGGCCTCTGACTAAAGACTACTGTATGACAGTCTAATTACTGTCACAACATGCTAACAGCTCAATATCCAGGAAGCAGAGACAATATGTCAAATGTCCTAGTTGACAGCATCAATTGTTAACAAGCATTGCTAATCCACCTCATTCAGTTAGTTTTTTTAAATTAGTTTTTAGAGTGTTTGCTAGTATTTATTAGTTAGTATATGTAGTTATTGTTGAACAACCAACTGACTCTGGTGTTTTATACCAACTTTTGCTGTTGCCATTTTTTTTGCCGACACCAATGTAAACAGCTTGTGCGGGAAAAAAAAAAATCACATCAGGCTAATAAATAGTAAACAAAAACAAAGGATATTATATCTATAATTTCAGTATGTTTTAGTTAGTTTTCTAAATGCGTGATATAGTTCCAGTTAGGTAGTTCTTTCCCATTAATTGCGTATTTTATTTATTTCAGTTAACAAAAATATTTTATCAGTTTCAGTTGTTTTTTGTTAGTCTTTGTCAACTCTAATAGACAAAATTTTTATTTTACCAAGGTGCCAATAGTGATTTACTTAAGGTGTGTTGAGAGTAAAGTGATAAATCTGTGGTGTAATAATCACATTTTTGGAAACCTGAAGCTTTACAATAATATGTTAAAGCAGAATATATTGTATATTATTCTCTGTTAACGTGGTGATATGTTTTAATCTTCTCC
This sequence comes from Brachyrhaphis roseni, assembly GCA_903066815.1. Lineage (NCBI taxonomy): Eukaryota > Metazoa > Chordata > Actinopteri > Cyprinodontiformes > Poeciliidae > Brachyrhaphis > Brachyrhaphis roseni. The sequence continues at coordinate 3,105 of CAEFZY010050080.1, forward strand.
TCTGCAGTTCTGTGGGGAACTGAGCTGATGGAGGACAGCGACAGCAGCAGAGAACGGTACCTCAGAAACGTCTTGAGGGAAATGCTCACATATGTCGGCTTCCTCATTACTGTTTGCATTTGTAAGTAAACAAAACAAAATCTTTCAAATTTCAAACTTTGCTGCAGAGATTCCTCTCTCAGGCTTCTTAAAATCTGGCTCTGCCCCTGAAGCTGCAAACCCCCCCAACAGTTTTCCAGCTGTTACTCTAATGAGTTTGGCAGGAATTTATCCAGTTTCCAACGTTTTTCAGGGGGATTCAATTTCAACAACACTGCAAAAACCAAAGTACTTAGTTATTAGACGGGGAAAAACAACGTGTGAATAAAAAGCTAATGCTAAAGTTCCTTTTTTTTCTTTTTACTGCAGTGAAAAAGACTCACTCTGTGGTTTTGGGTGGATCAGGAAATGATTTTGTGGCAGAACTGGACCATTTACTTTTCTCCGACTCTGAAGGCTGCTGTCACACTTGCACTGCATCAAAGCTTAGATTCTAGATTTTACTCAGTTTGAAACCAGAACTTTACATACAATAAATAAAGAGACACAAACACCATTTTTTTCTCCCTGTCTGAAGTTAATTCAGACCAATCTTCTATTGTTTTAGGTAAATTAGAATTACTAAAATTATTCGTATTTACTAAATGCAACAAAAATGAGAGAGTTTATTTTAGATTTATTAATTGACATCTTCAGAATCAGAAGTTTACATTCCTTCAGTATTTGCCTTTGCATGATATGACATTTGTTCTATATTGCCACATAATTTTCTTCCCTGATGTTTTTCATGTTTTGTTTTTGTTCTGTCTGAAAACATAAAACCCTAAAACTGGAAGAAAATGTCCTGTGTTTTAATTCAAGGTGTGTAAAGCTAACATGATTAATAACATGCTAACTTGTGCCATCATTGCTGTTTCTGTGGATTGTGCTCTGCAGTGACGTATGGGATGGTGAACTCCAACATGTACTATTACACCAAAGTTATGTCTCAGTTATTCCTGGACACGACGCTGTCTCCTGGGGACCAAACTACATTTAGGAGCCTCTCCACCATGGAGGACTTCTGGAAGGTTTTTTAAATCATTTATTTTATTTCATTTCTTTATATCTTTATTCTTTAATAATGCAATAAATAAAAGTTTCTCCATACTCTTAAGTGTATTTAATTTTTTTTTAAATTAAATTAATCTTTTTAATTCATTTTATTTGTATAGTTTTTATTTTTTTTCTACTCTTTATAATTAAATAAATGTTTTTTAAAATTTTTAAAATGATATTTAAATTTTTTTAACTTATCTTCTACTTTATTTAAATTTTTCTATATTTCTGAATTTTCTATAATTAAATAAATAAATCTTTTTCCATTATGTTTTAAATTGTGTTTTGTCTTTTTATTTTATATTTTCTTTTTCTTTAACAATAAAATTAACGTTTTTTTATATTTAAGTTTTTAATTACGTACATAATCACATATTTTTCCATATTTGAATTTTTTATTTTGTTTTAATTTTTTTTATTTATTCTTCTATTTAAATAAATTTACAATTTTTGAAAATGGTCTTTTTTACTAAAATCATTTTCCATTTTTATGTTTTCATCTTATTTCACATTTTATGTTTATAGATATTTTTGTTTATTTGTTATAATTAAATTATTTTTTTTTCTATTTTAAATTTATTTCATTTAATTATCTTTATATTTTACATTTAATTTGTATTTTTTTTAAAATAATTTAATAAATAAATAAATGTTTTTCCACCAAGTTTTACATCTAAACTACCCTTTCTGATCCGGTGTGCATTAAAAACTGGGTTATTTTGCCCTTCCAGTTCACACAGGGGCCCTTCCTCGGTGGGATGTACTGGGACGTTTGGTACAACAACAACAGCCTGCCAGAGAATCAGAGCTTCATCTTCTATGAGAATCTCCTCCTCGGCGTACCGCGGCTCCGGCAGGTCAAGGTCCGCAATGAGTCCTGCTCTGTCCACAAGGACCTGAGGGATGAGGTTCAGGACTGCTATAACGTTTACACCCCCAGCAACGAGGACACCGCCCCCTTTGGTCCAAAGAATGGAACAGCGTTAGTTAATGCAAAATACTGCATTAAAATTAAATATTTGTGTAAATTTAGACCTTTGAATGTATGACTGTGTCCTAAATTGTTTTTTTCTGGATGTGTGGCAGGTGGGTGTACACCACAGAAAGTGAGATGAATAGCAGCAGTTACTGGGGGCAGGTGTCTAAGTATGGAGGTGGAGGCTACTACCAGGACTTGTCTCGAACAAAGGAGGAGTCAGCAAACCGTCTGCAGTTCCTGAAAGACCACCTGTGGCTGGACAGAGGCACCAGAGCAGTGTTCCTTGACTTCTCAGTCTACAACGGAAATATAAATCTTTTCTGCATTGCTAGGTAACAGTCATCAGTCTGAATTAGAGATACACAGAGAAAGCTGATCAGAATCGCCCGATGTTCAGCTTGAGTGCTCCAGACAGGTGACCTGTCAGACATGCAAAAATATAATCCTTTTTCCAATCAATGATAATCCTCATATAGTATTTGGTATACAGAATATTCACTGAACTTTGATCAAGAACTGCACAGCATTCTGGGAGATGTAGGCAGAGGAACGAATAAAGCGAGCTAAGCAAAGTTGGCATCAACCGACTCACTCATTCTTTGGTTACCTAGCAACAACCTGTTGGGTATCTTGCGCAGCAGCAGTTTCAGGTTTCACCACTGTGCCTCATAACTGCTTAAAAATATAAAAACAATGGTGTGAAATGAAAACTGGATAAAACAGGAAGGGTCATGCCACCAGTCTGGTAGAAATTCAGATGTTTACAACAGAAAAAATAATCAATAATTAATGATATCGACTGATATTAAATACTTATTGCATGATACTTTTTTCAGTCATATCGTCCAGGCCTGTCTGTCTGTCTGTCAGTCAGTCAGTCAGTCAGTCAGTCAGTCAGTCAGTCAGTCAGTCAGTCAATCAATCAAGTTTATTTGTACTTACACTGCAAAAATGCAACGTCTTACTAAGTGTTGTTGGTCTAGACTAGAGTCTAGTGCAAGACAATTACTACACTAAGATAAAACTAACTTACAAATAATTGTTCAGTAACATATAGAAGCTCATTTGAAGTCAAGCCTTAAAATTGATGAAAAGTTCTTGTTCCATTGGCAGATTATTTTCACTTATAACTAAACATTTTTCCCATATTATAAGTGAAATAATCTGAAAATGCAACCAGAATTTTTTCATCAACATTAAGGAATTATTGACTTGAAAAAGCTCATATATCTTGTTGAAAAGTTACTTATAGTTAGTTTTGTCTTGCTTTAAGTGTAGTAAGATTTTTGACTAGAAACTGGACCAAAAATAGATTTTGTGGTTTTGCAGTGTGTCTAGAATTATCCAACATGAAATGAACCTGAATGTCCGGGTCCATCAGGTTGCTGGTGGAGTTCCCGGCTACTGGAGGGGCTGTGACCTCCTGGCACTTCCAGACGGTGCGTCTGATCCGATACGTGTCCAGCTGGGACTACTTTGTGGGCGTGTGTGAGGTGGCCTTCTGCCTCTTCATCCTCTACTACGTCGTGGAGGAAGTTCTGGAAATCCACATCCACCGGCTGCACTACTTCAAGAGCATGTGGAGCTGTCTTGACGTTCTGATCGTAGTGGTGCGTATCAAAGGTTCATCTTAGCAAATAATCCAGTTGACATCATATTAATGCGAGTTTATTATTTTATTTTCATTGTAGTTGAGCGTTGTGGCCATTATTATGAACATAACCAGAACAGCCATGGCCCGAAACCTGCTGAGTGGGCTGTTGGAGAACTACACAGCTCACCCCAGCTTTGAGCCTCTGGCCAGCCTCCAGGTCCAGTTCAACAACCTGGCAGCTGTTATTGTGTTTTTCTCCTGGGTCAAGGTACAAATCCTCCTCCTGCAATTCAGCTTTACTCTAAAAATGTCCATATTAACTGGAGATACACCAATCTGATACTAGTATCTGTACCAGTCCCCATATGTATATAAAAAAGTTAGAGATTGAGTATCGGTAACAATGTGTGTCCAATTTTTAGGGTCATGATTTGATCCAAGATTCAGTTTTTCTGTTCTGTCTAGAAATTTTGTTTAAATTGTGAGACTAGAAGAAATACAGTGTAAACTAATCAGACATTTATTTAGAACAATTTTATAAGGATCTATACTGTATCAAATTACATCAGTTTATATTTAAACAAAAGTAGGTTTGTGCATAAAATTCTGAAATTTTAATTCTGAGGCCAGCTTAGCTGCCTGACTTTTTCTTTATTACGTAAAAATAACTATTCAAAATATAAATTTACAAAAAATAAAAAATAAGCAGACTAAAATTGATTTTTGGGCATTTCCAATCATTTCAAAATTCTCAGGATTCAGGAATTTTTAATAAATTTTTAAGCTGCACATTTGATTTATTTTAATTAGAATACCTAATTGCACTTTCTGCACCTTTTGGAAATTTCTTTTGCAGTTTATATTTTACTTGTTTGACCAAAAACAAACAAGTTTTTTGCCATTTTCGTTATTATTTATTTTAGATTGGCTGTTTTTGTCTGAAAAATTAAAATTGTTTTGTTTTTACATGTTTTACCAAACTTAAGCTATTTGTTTATTTAAGTGCACAGAGTTATCAAATAAATTTGTAATTCAGTACATTTATGTCTGCATTAAAAAAAATAAACATTTTAGGTTAATTCAATACTGTTTTCCGTTTTGGATCGGTATTGGCTGATATACCAAACCACAGATATCGGTATCGGAAGTGAAAAAGGTTGATCGGTGCTTTCCTTATTCTAACGTCACGTTCTTCATCTCCACCAGCTGTTTAAGTTCATCAACTTCAATAAGACCATGAGTCAGCTGTCCACCACCATGTCCCGCTGCGCCAAAGACCTCACAGGGTTCGCCATCATGTTCTTCATCATCTTCCTGGCGTATGCTCAGCTCGCCTACTTGGTGTTTGGGACACAAGTCAATGATTTCAGCACTTTCCAAGCCAGCGTGTAAGAAAATCAGTTTAATCTGATAAATCCAGAGACCCGTTTCTGTTTTATTAAGGTCTGATGTTTTGTTTTTTGTGTAGATTCACTCAGTTCCGCATCATTCTGGGAGACTTTGACTTCTCAGAGATTGAGGAGTCAAACCCGGTGCTCGGACCTGTTTATTTTACAACATTTGTCTTCTTTATTTTCTTTATATTAATGGTAAGTGAAGGTTACACATGGCTTTAACGTATTACTGTAAGAGCGACAAAACCAAAGCATTTTTGTCCGTACAGAACATGTTCCTGGCTATCATCAATGACACCTACTCTGAGGTGAAAGCAGACATGTCCCAGCAGAGGTGTGAGATGGAAATGACTGACCTCATCAAGAAGGTATCAAACAAAAATACATTTTTATCTCATCATTTAAAGGAACGTTTTATTTGAAGTCCCTGTTTCTAATACAAATGCAAGATACAGTATCTTTGTATTAGTTTTGTCATGATTTTTGTCTTTTGTTTTTTCAGAATTGTGGGTTTTTGTTTGTTTTGTTTTTTTACTTGTGTATGGAAAGGTAAAAGAATTACTGAAATAAATAATATATACAAAGGAATTAACATATATGGTAAGACCTTTGCAACAATACCAATAAACAAAATACGACACATAGTGACATAATGAGAACATTATCTGCGTTTCCTCTACAAATGTGTGCATAACTTTGTTGATATTCCGCTAATGTTGAAAAAACAATTTTATGATTGTGGAGTTTTCATTAAATAAGAAACTCAATTAAATTCACAAGTGAATTTAATAAGTCATTAAAAAACATTCTGTGCCATGTTCCCCCGACTACTTCCTGTCATCTTCTTTGTCATTTCCACCAGTAGTAACATCCTGTTGTTGATCATGTGACTCGTGTGATGTGAAAAAATGTTTCCATTGCAGTTTTGCAGAATTCAATAATTTCGATACAGCTGATAAACCACTTCATATTAGCGCCAAAATTGTCTCTTCAAAATTGACTTGCTTCCATTAAGCAAATTTAATTTCATAATTTCAATTTGTGCAATTCTATGGTCAATGGAAAGCTAATGTCTGAAATGCTGAATAAGTGGGACACTGAAGATGAAAAGGAACCGTTGAGGTTAATGGAAAGTTACAAACTACAAAAAAGCTTGTAGTGTAAGCCAGTGGGACTTGTTCCAAATCAATTGTATGAACGTGTTTATTTAAAGATGTAATTCAGTTCGTTTCCTCCCTGCAGGGCTGCAACAAAGCTTTGATGAAGTTAAGACTGAAGAAAACGCCGGTGGACGAAATCTCCAGTGGTTTGCAACAAGCGAGTAGTAAAATGAACTTGGATGAGCTGCGTCAGGATTTAAAGGGGTGACTGAGAAGCTCACATCAGTGACGCTAGGTTCTGCATGCATACAGCTTGTCACTCATGTGTTCTGTGTTTTTATCTGGTTCAGAAAAGGCCACACAGACGCAGAGATTCAGGCCATCTTTGCTAAATACGATCAGGACGGCGATCCTGAGCTGACGGAGCACGAACACCAGCAGATGAGAGACGACTTGGAGAAAGAGAGAGTGAGTGATGAAGCGAACGACTCCTTCCTTTGGGATGAGGAAAAACAAAAACACAAAATCTTATCAAGTAGATTTGTCTCATTTCAAGTGTATTTGCAGCAGAAACTAGACCAAAAGTACCTGGTGAGATTTTGTGTTTTTGTCGTGCAGACGCTCAGTGTGTCTCTGCTCATATGCTAGGAGGACTTGGAACTGGAGCGAAATTCACTGACCCGACCCAGCAGCGGGCGCAGCTTCCCTCGCACGCAGGACGACTCGGAGGAGGACGATGATGAAGACTCGGGTCACAGTTCCCGTCGGCGCGGCAGCAGCTCAGGCGGCGTCTCATACGAAGAGTTTCAAGTGTATGCAGATCAGTCCACCCGCTGCTCTGAGTGACGTTGTTTTTAAGCAAATGGCTTTATACTCCAGTTAATGATGAATTGATTACAAAATTAGTTGATGATTATTTCAATAATTGATTCATCCTGATTAATCTGATTAATCGTTTCAACCCTAAAGAAGGCATTGATGAGGGAATCCAGAGTTGGTTTTCTGGGGGAAAATTTTTTTAATTTAGTGAAGAATCAGAAGACAAACCAGAGATGAAAGCAAGGCTGCAAACCTTCGACCGAACGACAGAAGGATCGCCTGCCTGTTTCTAAAAGATTCTCAATTCTTTTGGAACCAGATCAAAGAGTTTTAAAGAAGAGTTGCACACATTCAGGCTTTAAATCAGTTTATAGAGTTGAAATAGATTTGTGTCATCAGCAAAGAAATGTAATATAGGTGGATATGAGGAGATGACTTGACCAAGTCGGAATTATCTAACAACAGAGCCCTGAGGTACTCCTTTACTGATTGGTATTGATGGTGATAATGGTGACAAACGTGTTTCCTAAAACTAAAACCATTTGATTATGTCAGAGTCTTGATGCTGTTTCATAAAAACACAAACGGAATCTGGATCCTTTGGGTTTTCTAGACGTCTCTGTTTTCTTTGTGCCAGTCTGGTGAGGCGAGTGAACCGGATGGATCACTCCATCGGCAGCTTCGTGTCAAAGATCGACGCTGTCATTGTGAAGCTGGAGGGAATGGAGCGAGCTAAACTGAAAAGAAGAGACGTGTTGGGCCGGCTGCTGGATGGAGTCATGGAGGTGAGAAGCACCAGATTGTGTTGGATACTTCAGGCTCCTCATTTTAGAAAAATAGCCCCAAAAAACAAACTTTTTGACAAACAAATCTTATGCTAATGCGTTGATAGCGGAGCTAAATTTTTTTGCTTTGCATTTGAGCATTTTTGCTAACTCTGTAAACATTTTGCACTCTTAGCTTCTCTTAAATGCATTTTTCTGGATAAATTCTGAAACACTACCTTACTTGGTTGATTTGTAAACTTTCAGTTTGACTTTTAATTTATTTTCCTGAAACGTATAAACGTCTTAGATCAGGTACAAATGGGAGCTTTGAACAGAAAATGTGCAACGTCATAGTAGAGCTGCAGCAAATGATTATTTTTGTATTTGATTTATTAAGTAATTAGATTTTTTAAAAACTGGCACATTCTGCAGATTTTTTATTTAATCACTTAATCCTATTTTGTAAAATGTTAAAAATAATAAAAATATACAAGTAAATAAACAATTCAGCTCCTGTTTTTACAGCTCTATGTGTGTTTTTCTTTCAGCAAATGTCCTTTCTTTGAGTCTATACACTTCAGTTAACAATTAATCAATTACTAAATTAGTTGACGATTATTTCAATAAACAATCGTGATTAATTGTTTTAGCTCTACACAATAGACTTTTTTTTTTTACAGAATTTGAACCAGGTGAAGCTAAAACTGCCATTTTAGGAGTTCTGTGCGACTGTGGCTCTATGGTAGAGCAGTCGTCTTGCGATCGGAAGGTTGTGGGTTCGATTCCAGCTTCCTCCTGCCACATGTCGATGTGCCCCTGGGCAAGGCACTTAACCCCAAATTGCCTACCGATCTGCATATCGGTGTATAAATGTGTTTGTGAGTGCGAATGGGTGAATGTGACTCTAGTGTAAAGTGCTTTGAGTGGTCAAAAATGACTGGAAAAGTGCTATATAAGTTCAGTCCATTTAACATAATTACAGACAAAGAGCTTTTTTAATCTTAAGTGAAAATGTTTACATTTTTGCACATTTTTGGCTTAATTACTGCTCTTCTTTCAGAAAATTGACTCTTTTGAGCCTGTATACTGCTAGTTAATGATTAATTGATAACTAAATTAGTTGACAATTATTTCAGTAATCGATTAATAATGATTAATAACTGATTAATAATTGATTCAGCCCTACTTAATAGAATTTTTGCTGAATTTGAACCACTTGAAGCTAAAACTGCCACTTGACGAGTTCTGTGTAGAATACATTTACAGGCTAATTAATACAGACAATTATTCCAATAGTCAATTAATCATGATTAATTTGATTAATCGTTTCAGCCCTACTTCACGGATTTTTCCTTTCAGGACGAGCGTTTGGGCCGCGACACGGACGTCCACAGGGAGCAGACGGAGCGACTGGTGAGGGAGGAGCTGGAGCGCTGGGAGTCAGACGACTTGGGTTCGCAGGTCAGCCACACTCCGGTCGGCCCGCGGGCCCGTCCTCCGTCCTCCCTGTCCGTGGACAGCCTCGACGGCAGCTCAAACGGAGCCGTCCACGTCTGAACACCCGACAAGTTCAGAATTACCCCGATCCGGAAAGACACTACTGGGAAAACTCCTGGAACAGTAAAGAAAAAAAACAAAAAAAAAGAAACATGGAGATTTTTCAGAGAAAATTTGCTCCTGAAGGTGTTTAATTTGCTAGAGACAGAATCTGTCCAATCAAAAAGCTTTATCCTGATGAGAGAAGATGATGAAGTCGAACTGCAGGCATATTCTGTGTATGGAAAATACCCACCTGCTTTTTAACGCTGCGGCCACAAATCACAGTTACACAACATGTCATATTTACTCAGCCTCTGCTCATCACCTAAGCTTTGAGTTAATCAGCTTATGATTTTATTATGATACATATTGTAACTTAAAACAAACTTCAACTTGGAGTGCGAACAGTGTTCACAGGAAGCCTGTGCATTTATTTTTATTGCCTTAAAATCTCTCTTGATTGACAATCTTTTTGTTTTTAATCTGTTTTGCCAAATAAATCTTAATAAGAAAAAAAAGTCTGATTTTTATTTTCATGTTTAACAAGCTCATAACTTTTATTTCTAAAAGTTAGCTAATCATATCATTTTTCATCGCCTTTATGTGATGGACTTTGTCATATGACTTTGCTCTCATATTATGACTTTTTCTCCTATTATTACGACTTTATGATCGTAATGTTATGACTTTATTTTCATAATATCACTTCATTCTCGTCCAATATTACGGCTTTATTCGTGTGAGTTCAATCAATCAATCATGTTTATTTGTACAGCACATTTCATTTCAGCAACAAGGCAGTTCAAAGTGCTTTACATCATAAAAACAAGATACAGTCACTAATTAGAGAAACCAGAAACATTACATTTTATGGAGTTCCATCATCAAAATCATCAATACACATCAAATATGTTGGTCAATATTCCATTTATTATGGTTCAAAAGCAACTCTAAGAGTTAAATTTTGTTCATAACACTCCGTCATTATTCAATTGATTATCTTAAAAAAAAAAACTGTAACATAAAAAATCAGAAGCAGAAAAGGATGCAAATACTTTTTCACACAACTTTATCTCCAGAAAAAATGTAGATCTCCTAAAATCTACCATTTTCCAGAATCTGCTGGTCAGAGTGAAATCCAGCAGTGTTTGTTTAGTTTAAATTATGAGTACGGTAGTTTTCCTCCACGTTGAAACGTTTTTCTCTTTAAATGTAATTTCTAGCTTTCCAGACATTCGGACAGAGCCAAGCATTTTATTTATCGTTTCTTTATCGGAAACGGGTCCTCACATACAAGAGAGTATAAATCTTAAAATGTTAGGGTTTAATTCAGGTGAACTTCCTGATGTAGCGCAGTTTCAGGTAGGCGACGAAGAGGAACACGACCATCATAACAGTCAACGCCACGTGGTTTTCCCACAATCCCCAGGAGCTGTACTCTATCCCCAGGTAGTCCAGGTACTGCTCACCTTTACACCTGGAGGAACACGGCTCTGCTTGGTAACTAGATCAGAGGAGGATTTGTGATCCAGGAAGGATCATGGATTCCCGGATTTGTGATCCAGGAAGGTTTACTCACATCTGGCCTGCTGCGCTCACACCGCAGCCCGCCGTTGTTGCAGACATGTTGGCGTTCTGGATCGGCGGCTCCTCGCAGAAATTCAAACCCACAAACTCGTTGATCTTCAAGGCCTGAATGTGGATGACATCGATATCATGAGAAAAAGAAAACTCAAGAAAAAAAACAAAACTCAAACACACTTACATATCATACAGAGGTGTGAAAAGTTGCTTGCCTCCTTCCTGATTTTTTTTTTTTTTTGAACATAAGATTTTGCTCAACAACCTCCTGCCCTCTGTTAGACATAAACTGAACGATGCTCTAACTGTGAGAGCAGCTTGTAATGGAAACTGGCTGAGTTTTCATTACAAATGTGAGCAAATCTTAGACAATATTCCGCTAATGTTGAAAAAACACAATTTTGCAACTGCGGTGTTTGCATTATATAAGAAATAAAATTTAAATAATTTTGTTCACGCGATAAGTCATGAAAATCGTGATGGTAATGGATGTAAACAGTTACATGAGCTCTCATCTACCAGCCAATCAGAGGAGATGCCGGCGTCTCATTCAGGAGCAGGAGCGACAAGCCCTGCTTACTTGGGAGCAGCTTTCTTTCTTTCTTTCTCGTTTCTGCCAGTAGTGTCATCTGGCTGTCAATCATGTGACTCATGATGCTAAAAACGTTTTGCCATTGCAGTTTTGCTAAACACATTTCAATACGGCTGAAAAACCACTTCATTCTAGCGCCAAAACATTTAATCTAAAAACACGGTTTTTTCAAAATTGGCATGCTTCCTTAAAAGCAAATTTTTTTTTTGTAATTCCAATTTACATTTTTATGGTCAATGGAAACACAGCTGATGAACATCTGTATGGAGAAGTGGACCAAAACCAGAACCAGAATTGTATCAAGCACTTATTTCCAGCAAAAACCCCAAAATTAATTATTAAAAATCATACAAGGTGATTTTCCAGATTTTGTTTTAGATTTCTGTCTCACAGTTGAGATGTAGCTGCCCATACCAAAAAAAAACATATTGCATTATATTGGAAAATATATAGGAGATTTAGTATTTATATTTTTCACATTACATATAATATATGTGTTATACGGTATATTATATAGTCATGAAATATATTTAAATATTTAGAAAAATATGCAAATGATTGATATTAACATGATTATATAACATGTGTACTTCACATAAACTCTGAGCAACACTACTTAGTAAATGTGTCGAACATGAAAATGTTTAAAATGAGTTCCTGTTGGTTTTCCTCTGTTCACACTTACTGCGAAGCCGTATCGAGGAATGCTGAAGTACTTCAGCCAAGCCAGCCAGTCCACAATACTGGGAAGGTTAACCAGCAGACCGGAGAAAATCTGCAAACACAGATCAACATGCAGAGACTTTCAGGAGATGCTTTTCCACAGCAGTCAGACTGTAGCTCCTCTAAAATATCCTTCTTTTCTCAATAAGTCACCCAAATCCTGACAAGAGTTCTATAAAATAGCAACGGCCCAATTTGGATTCGACTTGGTACCTGCAGATTATGTAGAAAAAAATCTTAATTATTTTATTGAAAAATATGTACAATGTGCCACTTTTTATCCAACTAATCGTCAAAATAATCGATTAATCGATTACCAAAATAATAATTGGATGTGGCCCTAAAATTTTCAGGAAAGTGGTTTTTATAAGGATTTAGTTATTGTATGTGCATCTATTGATGTGTTTCTAGTAGGCTACTATATAAAAATGGCGTAGGTGGTTAAATGAAAAATATGTTCAATGTGCCATTTTTTATCTGGTTAATCGTCAGAATAATCGATTAATCGAATGCTAAAACAATCATTAGTTGCAGCCCTAAAGTTTTAGGAAAGTGGTTATTTTTTTATTTTAAAAGGAATTAAGTTATATTATGTGCATCTATTGAAGTATTTCTAATATTGCATTAAAAAGCCTAAATGATAGAATTCAAAATATGTAAAATGTGCCAGTTTTTAGCCGAATAATCGATTGTCAGAATAACCAATTACTAAAATATTTGCTAGTTCCAACCCCCAAATTTTCAGGAAGGTGGTTAAAAAGTGGCTTGTTTTAATCAAACATTGACAGTATTCTCACCATCATGAAGACAAACGTTATGGTCATGAAGATGTTGGCGAGAGCAACGACGCTCTGATTGGCTGAGATGGCCATGGTCATGGCTGTGGCCGTGTACGCCACCAGGGTCACTGTGAATGTGAAGATGAGAAAAGCTTCCACTGTGGACTTCAGCCCTGAGGAGACAGGACATCGTCTAAGTTTTCCTTCAGAAACAACAGAGATCTGCTGATCAAGAACATTTTTACCAATCAAAAAGTAGACGACGGCGCTGAAGATGACAGAGGTGACGGTTCGCATGGCGAGGTCACAGAGGATTTTAGATAGGAAGTACACAGATACTCTGTAGTAGCCACTGATGTACTCATGCCTGTGACAAGATGGCAGATTTTAAGAGTCCAAAACTTTCAGCCACGGACGTTTTGTCTTCCTGCAGGACGACATACACAAACAGGTTCCTCTCTGTGATGAAGAGCTCGGCTGCAGACACGGTGCTGAAACACTGGTTGGTCGTGATGAAGAAGAGCACGCCCATCCTGCAGGAACAACAAACCAGAACGGATCTCTTTCTGGAACAAATCTCTGTATTTTTCCAAAGGTTTTATTGTCTAGGTCAGTGTTTTTCATAGTGGGGGCCACCAGGAAGCGCTAGGGTGGAGGAAAGATGAGGAAAAAAATGAAAAATGATATTTTTTTTATGTAATCTATTTCTCAGTTATTATTATTAAAATAACTTATTGAAGATGGAGACAGAAAATAGAAGTAGCCTTTATTGCCCCACAGAGAGGAAATTCAGGAAAACCTTATTAGCCATGTTCATCTTTTCTGATTGGCTGCTGGTAAAAGTTATCAAGTTATTTTGCTCCTCTAGCAAGAAATGGAAAAGTTTCTGATGAGAAAAAGAAAAAAGAAACTTCCTGGTGCTCAAAACCTTAACTCTGAAGATAAAATAACATTTGATGGAATTAATACTTAAAAAAATTGCATATTTTCTTATCAAAAAAAGGGATTGTGGTGGAAATTTTGTTGTTGTTGTTGTTGTTTTTTTCTCTGATAGTATATCCAACATTAGATAAATTTTCCGCAACAGAACTCATTGCCTATTAAAATCAGAAAATCTGCATTTATTCAAAATGAATGCAAAAATTATTCAATAGTAAATAGAAGTGATAAAAATAATGTAAAATTCAATATTTCTTTCCATATTTTGTAGCATTGTTTGCAGTTTTAACCTTTTAAATCTATTAAATTTGCAGAAAGTAATGTGCTGTGACCACAAGGGGGCACCAACTGGGATGTCACAATTAGAAACTAACCTGGACAATATAACACTTCTTTATCAGAGTCAAAAACCATAAGTGAAAACTTTAAACCAATATTACATTATTTATATGTCTTGTGTTTATTGCAACTGCAGTTTTAAATACTTATTAGCTGTTTTAACATATCTGGTGCAAAACAGTTACTATAAATCCAGAGTGAATCCTCTCCATGATCTGCCTTTCCCACATTTCTGAGTCTGACTTGATTCTAAACCTGATTCTCTGCACTCTCTTGAAGTTATTTGCTTTTCTGACCTGTTTTGAAGACCACTCTGATCATCTTGGACTGCAAAGAAAATGGCTCCTACAATGAGGGCAAGGAAAATGTTGACTCCCACCTGAAAACAGAAAGAGACCAAAATCCATAGTTCCATCAATTACTGAAAGCAGAAAAGCCCCAGAACATGACTGTTGTTATGATATTCTCTTCTGAAAGAACATCATGTGCTAGTTTTACACCAGATGACACCAAGACCTTCCAGAAAGTCCCACTTTTGTCTGATGAGTCCACAGAATATTTCTGCCAAAGTTTGGGTGACCATCATGGTGTTTTCTAGGATCTTTATGTTTTTCAGCAGTGGTTTTGGTCTTAGAACTCTCTACAGTCAGTGATATTTTGTCCAGTCAGTCTTTCTTATTGTTGGATCGTGAACATTATGCCAACATAGTAAGTAGTGGAAGCTAATGCTAAAGCGCTAATTTCAACCAATCTGAAACCAACTGAGCATCTATAGCTGCGTTTCCACTGACCACATAATTGCACAATTTGACATTTCAAAAATTCGTTCGTATCCTAGCAACCGAGATGGCGACAAAAGACAAAACCAAATCCTGTTAAGCCTTCTTCAAAATAAAACACTTCCTCTTTCCAAAATAAATCATGTTTTACACTTAAATATATTTCACTTCATCTTTTTCTAACGATGTAAAATCAATGTGTAGATTTTATCCTTCTTCATCTTGTCAGACAGGTTCTTTTCAAGTTATTTCTTGCTCTAAAAGTAATCAGGCTTGGATGTGGCCAGTGAATTTGAGCCAAAAACAAAACGATCAATTTATTTAGAACTTTAGAAGCGAAGTAGTATAGCTACTTTATATAGGGCAAGGTTGGTTTAGATAGTATTTTTCCAATAATAATTTAAATAACCTGAAAACTGTGTTTTGTAATTACTCAGATTACTTTTGTCTGGTATTTAAATTTAAGTCTACAATGAGAAAAAATGACCAAAAAGAGCTAACAGCAATATAAGTTTAAGCCTAACAAGTTACGGGTCATGACAGGACCGAGAGGTTCCCAGGGTGAGCGGATAAATTAGTGAGATTGAAACATTTGGACCTCATTCTCCTCAGTCCCTCATGTGGAATCAAGGGCGGCGAAGAGCGACGGGTCATGGCACCATCATGTGACGACTCCCAGATCAGGGCCAAAGGGGCAAAAGCCTGATATGATATCACTTCAGATCCAAGCCCAAAGAGGCAGGAGTAGGGTCACAACAGTCGCCAAAGCCGATTAGAGCACCCATGCCTCCTAGAGCACCTCTGGTGGGATTATTTTGACTTTTTTAGGGCCAATTAGTTGTTAATAATTCTTAAAGTGAGGAGACTTTTAACAGCATTTCACTGCCCTAGGATGACTAACCAGAGCAATAAAAATGACCCCGTGTTTTTATCATAGAGCAATAATTTAATGTTAATTATAAGAGAAGAAAAATGGGGACTCATTTTTCAGTCATATTTTCATTATATTATTCAATCATTTATAAATGTCACAATTTCAAACTAAATTTTAATTAGCAAGCTAAATATTTAGCTCCAAACTATATATTTAACTTGCAAGCTAAACTAAATATTTATCTTCAAACTAACTATTTTACTTGCGAATTAAATAATTAGCTTTAAGCTAAATATTCACCTCTTAGCTGAAAGCTTGTCGATAACAGGAAGTGGACTATCAAAATAAAAGCGGGGTCGTGAGAACCTGAAACTTAGCTTATGCTAGTGAGCTAACTCAGTCGCCGAAGCTGTAAATCCAAAGATAAACTGCTGTTTTGCCACTAAATGGCTTATCCTAAGTGAATCTGCATGTTAGCTAAATACTTAGCTCTGAGCTAAATATGTGAAGCTAAATATTTTGGTTTTTAAATCATATATTTACCTTCACACAAAATATTTACCTTTCTAAATATTTAGTTAGCAAACTAAATATTTTTTTGAAGATAAATATGTAATTTGTAAACAAATATTTAGTTTGAAGCTAAATATTTAGCTTCAAATATAGCTTAGGCATAATTATTTAGTTTTAAAATAAATATTTTGCTTTCTAATTAAATATTTAATTTGAGACTTACATTTATAAATGAATAAATATTTTGAAAAATTAATTTCCATTTTTCTTTCTTTCTTGACAGACTAAATAACCCAAAATATTGCTGCTATTTATTTTGACTAACTTTATAAACAACAACCCATTGCTTATTATTATGATATAAAAAGAGATAAATACATTATGCACTCTTTTTCTTTAAAGGCGTTTTAAAAACAAAAATGAGAAGATTACTATGGATCAATAAGTTCACCTGAGCCACAGACGTTTGTGGAGTCAACATGAGGTTCTGGAAGGTTCTGTGAAAAACCCATTGGAGCTGGTGAAGGAAGGAGGTGTTGTAGGTGATGCTGCGAGGCCTCGTCTGCGATACGCATTCCTTGGTTTGGAGAATACGCCTTAACTCGGCTCGTGTTTCGCTGGCGTAGCTGCTGTTCTTGAACTCTTCTACAAGGCGTTCCTCGATGTTCTGCCTGGTAGAACCACGTTCATCAAAAGTCAAATCTGTTCATGGGTACACAAGGTAAAAAATCTTTGAAGTATTGAAAATATCTCATGACGAGAGTCAGAATCAGACTGCATCACAGCAGATGTTGTATATATCTACATTTTGAATGTCTTTATTGGGAGAAAAGTGGAACCAAAGTCAAATTTCTTGTTAATGTTAACAAACTTGGCAAATAAAATAAAAAAAAGAAAGTCCTTAAAAATGACAGTTGTTAACCAGTAGACATAAATTCACATGAATTTACCTGCTGTGTCGTGAACTTTTGTTGGCTTCATGAAGTCTCCATTTATAACATCCAGAAAGAAGTCGGCTGGGTTGTTGTGAGGCTCACATGGATAACCTGGAACATTAAAACAAACCCAATAGAATCAATCAAAATCAGCAACAAATCCACAAAGATATGATGAGATTCCATCAAGATCACTAGCTGCATTTCAAGTAACCATAAAATTGCCTGAATTAAAATTACAAAAATAAATTTGCTTAATGGAAAAACGACAAAAAAAGACTCAAGTTCTTGGATAAAAAACAATTGCGCTAGATTAAGTGGTTTTTAGGGCGTATCGAAGTGGATGTATTTTGCAAAACAGCGAAGGAAACACAAGTCACATGATCAACAGCCAGATGTTACTACTGGCGGAAACGCCAAAGAAGACGACAGGAAGTAGTAGGATGATGACTGTTTTTTTTTAACACCTGGATCCACCAGAGCTCTTACAGCGTCACACAGTTCATAAAAAGTTGTGTCATTCCAACATGTTTGATCCATAACTCTTCTGTAAAATAGGGGACTACAATTTCCCCAAAATGGCGCATCCATAGCTGTCTTCCAAGCAGGTGGGTCTTGTTGCTCCAATGGCTGAATAAGACGCCGACATCTCCTCTGATTGGCTGGTAGATGATGAGATCTACAGTCATGGCTGAATTATGAATATTAAAAAAAATCATTTAATATGATTTTTAATGACTTATCATGTGAACAAGCTTAATCACTTGTCATTTTCATGTAATTTCTCATTTAATGGAAACACCAGAACTGCAAAATTCTTTTTTTTTTTTTGACATCATCAGAATAGACAAAGATTAGTAATGGAATTGCAGCTGTTGTCACCAATGTTGGTAAAGTAGTCCAAAGCACTGGAGGCTGGTCCATGGTACACCATTCTCCCACCAACCAACAGAGTCAGGGTGTCAAACAGCCGGTAGATGGAGTAGCGTGGCTGGTGGATGGACATGATTATAGTTCTACCATGACTGGCCATCCTGAGGACACACAGTAAACACACACTGCAATATAAACACAAACATGTTACTCTCCATTCCCATAAACAGAAGCAAACACACATAATGGCATCCTGATAAAAAAACTACTTCAGTAGTTTGTAAAAAGCATAAATGGTTGAACGTTGTTGTGATGATGTGCTGACGGCAGAAAGAGCAGGAGTTTCTTATCCCTCCCAAGGTCTCAACAAATGGGGTCATTTTACAAGCTTTTTACTCAAACTTTTTTGTGTGGTTTCGGGAACTGACGGTCTGACGGGACAACCCTTTCCTCCACCCCGCTGCCGAAAGTGACGTCTGCCGCGCTTAAAGAGACAGAGGCCTAATATCAAGGCGTCAGATTGCAAAGTTTACCGTTACAGTGGCAATGTACAACCAATGTTTTTATAGTTAACTAAAACTAAGAAAATAACTAAAACTGAAACTGAGAAAACATTATCATTAACTGAAATAAATAAAAACAGCAATTAATGGGGAAAACTATCACTAATTGGAACTACATTATAAAACTAATTAAAACATACTGAAGTTATAGATATAATATATTTTGTTTTCGTGTTTATGAATATATTTATTAGCCTTTCGATGTGACATTTATTTCCCCAACACAAGCAGTTTACATCAGCTAACAAATAATTCATAAAGCAGCTTATTTGCTTTATGAATTGTTAAATAAGTTCAAATCTACTTATTTAACAGCCATATCCTTTTTGCCAGATGTGTCAAAATTTTATGACTAGAATATGTTTTTGTAATTCCAGTTTGCGCAGTTCTGTGGTTAAAGGTTTGTTCACCTTTTGAGCAGCAGCAGGACGGAGTTGGCTGTGCTGGCGTCGAGTCCCGTGGTCGGTTCGTCCAGAAACAGAACCGCAGGATCGATGATCAGCTCCATCCCAATGCTGGTTCTCTTTCTCTCACCTCCTGAGATTCCCCGGGTCAGCTGTGAGCCCACCTGCAAAAACAAAACAAATCTGATGGTTTTTTTAACTTCTGGAGCAGATTAACCCTTTAAGCTGAGGTCTGTAACTTTTATAAAAAATATTTTTTACATATTTGTTGAAACTGTCACAACATGGTGACAGTATGAGAAAGATAATCTTTGAAAACATTAAGCTCCTCTGCCTTCTTCCACTTCTACCTAGAAGCAACCAATGAGATCCAGGAGGCGGGTCTTAGCGCTATCAATCATGTCTATGCTGCTTGTTCCACTGATGGTGGTAGAAAAATGGCTTTCCAGGAACCGCAAGTTGTTTCTCCACCATTCGCACATTTAACAGTGCCTTCATCATGCTGATTGACAGCGCTAAGATCCTCCTCCTGGCTTTAATTGGTTGTTTTTGGTTCTTCAGACCAAAAACAACCAGCTGGAAGAGTTCAATCTTTTCACAGATTATCTGTGTTATATCATCACCTTCCTAAAATAATGGCATTATTTCTTCTCTTTTTATTGCCCAAGTCATTGTTTGGAAAAAAAACGTTGGTGACTTTTTTGATTTAGGTCATTATTTTAGGAAGGTGACGTCACAACGTGGAGATATTTTCAACAGATATGTAAAAACATCAATTTTTTAAAATTAAAAGTTACATTTTGCAGCTTTAATAACTCATTTGAGGAGGTTTTGATCTTCTACCTTAGCGTCAGCCACTTTGGTGAGACACAGCTCCCTAAGAAGATGATCGACTCGAGCTTCTTTCTCACGTTGTGGCACAGAGGCGGGAAGCCGAAGTGCTGCAGAAAAACTTAGATTCTGTCTCACGGTGAGAGTCCCCATGACTACATCTTCCTAGAAACGAGACATCATCATCCACATAGCGACAAACACCAGGTTTATTTTGAGTTTACAAGGAAGCGGAGGTGTTTGATTAACTCACCTGGACCACGTAACCAGAGAGACACTTGAAGTTTGGAGGCTGTGGCGCTCCGTCAATTAGAACTTCCCCTGATAAACCCAAAGGATCTTTTCTCCCGGCCAGAATATCCAAAAAACTTTAGAAAAAAGCATTGTTCTAACATGTTAATATCACAAGATTTACAAAACATTTGGTGTAGAAATTGAAAGATTTTTATGGTTTTTTTCGCTGTTGCACTCTTTGGGCTTCCTTAGTTCAGTGACATCAGATCGCTCACCATCTTGTTTTATAACCTTAGATATTTTATAGCTTGTATTTATTTGGACATTGAATTCAGGTCAGTTAAATTAAAATAAAAGCAAGTTTTTCAAAATACTTTCTGCCATTTCAAATTTCTTTTTAACAAAAGAAAGCGAGGAAAAAAGTAATTAAAATTGGATGTCAGATTTTGTCTGAAACAATCTGAGATTTTCTTCTTAATCCATATTGATGAGCTAAAATAAACCTGATTTTCACCAGGACATCTTTCAGAGTTGCTGTGAATGTTTTAACCGTAGATAAGCGATCAATACTTACGAAGATTTTCCACTTCCAGTTGGTCCAAGAATAGCATTTAAGCCAGGTCTCATAATCCCACTGAAACAGACAAACAGGTGGAAGAAAATTAAATAAAAAGCACTTTAGCAGCGATTAACAGTAGTAGATTCATTCATTTTGCTGAAACTTCACAAGCAGATAAATAACCTCCATTGAAGCATTTTCTCAAGATTACAAAAAGCAACAATATCTCATGAAAGGTGGAAACAAAACAACCTACTGAGTAACAATCGAGGGGGAAGAAAGTCTCGAGCAAATCCTTTGAAGCTCTTAGAGAAAAGTCACAAAGAGTCAGTGAAACAAAAAGAGAAATAAGACTGAATCCAACTCCGGAGATGAATCACGTGACGCTGTCTAATTCGTTTTCCTGGCAGTCTGCTCTTTACTGCATTAGAGAGATTATATGCAAGAACCCATGCTTAATATAATATAATTAACAGAGAGGCAGGTGGAGGTCAAAACACTTATGAAATTATTCATTCTTCCATGGGAAATGTCAGTAACCGTTAATACCATCTGAGAGGAACCACTGTAAGAGTCCATTCACTATTGTTCAGCAACACAATGAGCCAAATCCTGCAGAATTGACAAGAACAATGTTCTTAAAGTTCTCCATAATTTCAGTGACTTGAAAGGGTTTTTAAAATACGCTGCTACGTCTAGTCAAAAATAATCAGCTGAAATTTTTCTCTCGAATTTGACAGACGACTCCTGTGATCTCAACGGTTTACGAAAAATATTCTTTTGAGTTTTTTGAAAATCTACGTTAGATATTTGGTAACACTTTATTAGAAGTTGTGCGCATAAGACTGACATGATACTGTCTTCATGAATGTTTATGTCACAAAGTGTCATTCAGTAAATAATGACACTTTTAATGCAAGGTTGCATTAAAAGTCCATTTAAAGTGCCAACTTTGCATTACTTTGTAAATAACATAGTTTTAAGGCAAAGTTGCATTGAAAGTTGCATTAGAAGTGTCAACCTAACATTATTTGGTAAATAATGACACTTGCAAAAAATAGTTGCATTAAAAGTTGGATTAAAGGTGAATAAAAAGTGTCAACTTTCCATCATTCGCTTAATAATTACATTTTTAAAGCAAAGTTGCATTAAAAGTGTCAACTTTAAACCATTGAATAATGCAAAGTTGACACTTTTAATGCAAAGCTGACCATTAATGCAGCTTTTAATGCAATTTTGTTTTAAAAGTGTCATTGTTTACTGAGTAATGATTATTCTCTAAATAATAATCCTTATTATTTAATGATTATTAAACAATCCCAGTTGCAGGACTGGGTTTTTGCAGCCATTATTTAGAGAATAAAGACTATTCTCTAAATAATGACACTTCTAAAGCAAAGATGCATTAAAAGCCTCATTAAAACTGTCAGCTTTACGTTAAAACTGTTGAAATAAAATGTTGCCAAACACGTGACTGAAAAGAAGCTAAAATGTCACAAATTTAAACTATACTATGGATGTATTGACCAAACAAAGCAAAAAAAACTCTGTTCCTACTTTACCGTTCTGATGATGATTTAATTTAATAAACAAACTTACTTGAGGTCCGTCAGAACCTCCTTTGGGTTTGGTTTGGCTTTGCAGAAGAAGCCGCTCCTGATTTGGACTTTATACTGGATGCTGTGGAAGCTGACAGTGGAACCACAAGCCTGGTTGGTTCTGTTAAAGTCCAGACTCGTCTTTGATGGAGACGTCCCATTGGTGCCGATATCTTCTATCATGGCAATGTTGATGTGACCGGCGCCCTCCATTAGGCCGAACAGAACCAAGAACCGTGAAAATGTAAAGAGACTTTTGATTTATCACCTGGAAATGAAATTAAAGTCAAAGAGTTTGATGTCAGAATCATAAATGGCTGCCAGACGAACTAAAGATTGTGAGTGGAAAACTGTTTATTGACAGTTTATTGATCTGTGTCACACTAAAGTTGTCAAATAGGGGTGAAGATGCCACTTGAGATTTTAAATTCATTATCATTATTAATATTAAGAAGTTACTTAATGTTATTTCCACCTAAAATACAAAAAAGAAATTACACAAAAGCTGCAAAACATTAATATCTCAAAATCATCTTGATCAAGTAGATTCAATATTTTTTGTGCATATTTTCAATGTTTTTGTTCTTTTGGACTTTATTTAGTCAGATATAATATTTAAAACGAGGAAGCAAATAAAGTTTTTATCTAAATTATACTGTAGAAAGTACAAATGTTTTAAAATTTCCCGTGGTTTTGAGCACATTTTCTTTTATTTATTAATTTATTCATTTCACTTTTGTTTTTTTACTTTATTTTTATATGATCTCATTATTTTTGCCTTAATTTAACAATTTACTTTGATCTTTTCTTGTTTCATTTTATTGCTCTCTTGTTTTCTTTTCACTTGTATGTTTATCATTATAATTTGGGATTCATTTTTCCTTTATTTTTTCAACTGCTCTGTTACTGTTTATTGCCTATGTTTAACTTTATGTTATTAGAAACCAGCACAGTTAATCCAAAGAAGTGATAAATTTCTAAATTAATAAAACTTTTAAAGCTGACTCAACATCTGGATTATTTTTGAGGAATTTTTATTTCTATAAAAATGAATAACTTACTTCTCGGTCATTTCCTGTAACACAAGATATGAAGTTTTTATTTTAAGATAACCGAGCTTATTTTATCTAAAAATGTGGAGAAAAGTTACTCTTATACTTTTCTTTGAGATACTTTGAAATGTAAAATATATTTTCAGAGATTTGCATTGTCTTTCCATCAAGGAAACTTTCTTTACTGATAGGAACATAACCTGATAATTGAATAATTAAAAACATGATGCTATTAGGCCTCTGATTGGTGTCACTCTCCTTCAAATGAGCAAATATATAAAGCAATTATTAGCCCTCAGTTCTTATTTTAACATCCTCATTCATTTTTATTTCCTAATCTGTGAGGATTTCTGTATTTCTACAAGAAATTCAAATGTATTTTAAGAAGATGGGAAAACAGAACAAGGGTTTTGATGAATGAAAATACATTAATAAAACATATTACTGTAGCAAACGGTCACAGTTAAGCTGGGAGTTTACATCTAATACTTTTATTATAATCGTTGACTGGAATAAAATCACCTCACAATACATCTAGTATCTTTTTTTTCCCAAAGCAGGTACGGGTTTGTAAAACCTGAGGAAAATGATCAGCGACTTGAAGCTGCTGGAGAGATAACCGATTTATTTTTTCAGCGACTCACCGATTGATGAAGAGGAGCGATGGCGGCTGCAGACTGAGAGGAAGAGTTCAGGCTGAATAACATCAACTCATTATTAACTGCGACCCCCACCACACTGCATGGGGGAGTAACCCTTTAGCTCCCTTCAGCTGGATGTTCAAACCTTCACTTTTCATCATTTCAAAACGATTCACTGCAACTTTTTATTCTTATTCTTTTATCAAACATGTCACTGTTTTGCTTTTTTCCACTTACCTAACCTCTTCGATTCATAAAGGGAACCTGAGTAAATATAAAGAAGCTGTTTTCAATTTATTTATTAAGGGGTAAAAGCTAGCCAAACCAACCTGACGCTTTGGGAAAGTATAGAAACACAAAATTTTACAGAGTATTTTTGGTCCCATTTCCAGTGAAAATATCTCAGCACACTTGAAATAAGACAAAACTAATTTACAAGTAACTTTTCAGCAACATATCAGAGCTTAAGTCATTAATTCCTTAATATTGATGAGAAAGTATTAGTTCCACTGGCAAATTATGGAAAAATGTCTTTTTATGAATGAAATAATTTGCCAGTGGAACTAATATTTTTTTTATACATAAAACAAGACCCAATTCTTGCTGAAAATGTTCTTGTAAGTTAGTTTTGTCGATATCACATTACAAAAAGGCTAATAGTTTATAAAAGGTTACCCATCCATCTATAAACACTTTATAAATCATTAATAACTGTTAATTATGCATTAATTAAGGGTGGGGAGACTATACACCGTACTAGAAAACAAAGTTTACAAAAGCTTACTGTTCTTACAAGGTAGTCTGAAACGCTTAGCGTAAAATCTCTAGATAAAATAAATAGGTGAACAGACTGGGCGCACTACTTAACAAGAAACCGGTAGATTTTGTCTCCTTCTCTGTAAAACTAGCTAACCAAATGTGCTGGAGCTCCACTTTCGTTGCTAGGTAACGGACGGAACTCTGCTGGGGTTGCTAGGTAACAGTTCATGGAACGTCTCTTAATCAACCAGAACAGAACAGAGAATAAATTATTTTTTTAATTTAGTTTATTTAATGATTGACAAGCAGTTTGGAGCAAAAATAATGATAAAAAAGGTCAAAGAAAACAATCACAGTAACAGTGTCGTCGATGCGTCACATTTAGTTCCCAGTTATGACGAGGAATCTACTCGGGATTTAATACCAGACAGTAAAACACTGAACATACTGCAGGAGACAACTCAAGGCTGTGGGTGGAGGTTACTGGAAATATAATAAATCACATATTTAACAACAAATCACAGCCTCATCACGTAAAGACAGTATTTACAGACATCCTGCGCACATACAACATGAAGAAAAGCGTTCACCAAATGATCCAACTGTTTTAGTTCAAGTCTTCTTCTACTGATTAATTAATTAGTGAGGCAGGTTTTATTAAGCAGTTTTGTTCCCAGCTGAACGGCCATTTTGTTCCGAGATAGAACCTGCACATGTGAAATATTCAGATATGTGGGATCCAAGATAAATATGACATTTATTTAATATATATGGTCAGTCTTACAGAGGTACATAAATATAACTATTTACAAATCAAAGAAACTATACATTCCTGCACCCTAAACACATCTTTGTAGAAATGTGCAGCAACTTTTAATTTTCTCCAACTATAATCTCCAGGATTGTGCTAAGTGATGTTTCCAGTGGCGCTTTGGTGACACAAATGTCATTAAAACGTGAATTTTTGCAGTTGTTTGTGGACAGGTCAGGTGAATTTGTTGATAAAATCCTTAAAATTAGAAGCTTGGACCCTTAGAAACTAATCTAAACTTACAAATTTTAACAGCAAAACAAGCAAAATCTTAATGTTCTGCAAATATTTAAGGAGGATTGAAACTACAAGGCCTTCTCAGCGCATTCTTCAAGTTGGATAGAAAAAATTTAAAGAAATTTGAACTTTTAAACAACGGGAGTCTTTTTTAACTCAAACTGGTTAAACTGGAGGCAAACCGATCAGATGGTCATCAAAATCGGACGATTTCCCGTTGATCGGCTCAAAATGAAGACCAGAAAATATGGAAAGAAGACTCTTTGATGAATGGAGTAAAACCAGAAATTCCCACTATTTTTAGTCATTAAATGCATCATTAAACAACATGCACAGAAAATGGGAATTGTTTTTGGTCAGATTTTAAATTTTTATTTTTGGCTAACAAACCTGCAGCATATTTTTTATGCTAATGTTTTAAAAAATATATTTGATATATTCCTTAGAAAGAAAAAACAGACCTCAAAGATCTTTTTTTTTTGCTAGTTTGTTTTAATTAATGCTCCCCAATTTATTGTTGAAATCTTGGCTTTCATACGATCAAATAGTATCGACGCACTGCAAAAACAAAAAATCTTACGAAGTATTTTTTGTCTAGTTTCTAGTCCAAATGTCTAAGAACACTTGGAAGAAATAAAACTAATTTACAAGTAACTTTTCAGCAATTTATAAGAGCTTGTTTTAAGTCAATAATTCTGTAATATTAATGAAGAAGTGATGGTTCCTCTGGCAGATTATTTCACTCAAATATGGGAAAAATATATTGTACTTGGTAAAATAATCTGCAAGAGGAAGTATTACTTTTTCATCAATATTAAGAAATTATTTACTTAAAAAGGTTCCTATTTTTTTTTTTGCTGAAAAGTTAGTTATCTTATTTTAAGTGTACTAAGATATTTGCTCTAGAAACTAATTAAATTAAGTTGGCAAGGTTTTGTGTTTTGCAGTGCAGTGGAGCAGGCTGCTGGTGGTAATTAGCTCCAAGTCATTTTAAGTTAGGAATTTGGAAAAATTATATTTAAAAGCTCCAGAAGGTGGTTAATTGAAGGTTTAAGGCAGGGGTCCCCAAACTCGGTCCTCGAGGGCCGGCATCCTGCACGTTTTAGTTCTCTCCCTGTTAGTACCAACAACT
>CAEFZY010050086.1:0-17508 GCA_903066815.1 Brachyrhaphis roseni
AATAAGAAAAAAAAAAAGAAATAATAAAAAAAAATTTGTTTTTTTTTTTTATTGAATTACACATTTCTGTATTTTTTTTTTCTTTTTTTTTTTTTTTTTTTTTTGTTTTTTTTTTTTTTTGTTTTTTTTTTTTTACATTTAAGTAATATTTACACAATTTGTGCTCATTTGTAATGGAAATGTAGCTGGTGTAGTCCAAGCTGCATTGAATCTTATCATTCAGTAAAGTTACTCACAGCAAATGGAGAATCCAGAACTTTTACTCAAGTAAGTAGTAATGATATTTCATACTAAAATTACTCTAGTAAAATCCTTCTAAAAGTACTTTTTCCCAAAAATTACTCAAGTAAATGTAACTGAGTAAATATAACTAGTTACAACCCAATTCTGTCCTATACTGAGTTAAAGAATCTTTCAAATAGATAAGGAAGAAATAATAAATAAATAGATAATATGGCTAGAAGATCACAAAAAGCAACACATCACAAAAACATTCAAGAACAGATGACAGACAGAGTCGCTGGAATCTATCAGCCTGGAAAGGATTAAACAGCTAAAACTCCACAGAAAGACAGCGAGAGCCATTTTTACCAAAAACAGAGTTAAAACAGGAGAGACGGAGCTGGTAAAATTACTCCAAGAACAAAAAGAACATCTAAAGCTCAGTTAAGGTCAGAGTTCATGATTCAACAATAAGAAAGACAGACTGGGAAAAAATGGCCTCCATGTTAGAATAAAAAAAACACACCATAAATAAATTAATTAATAAATAAAGGTGCAGCTCACATTTTACAAAAACATAATTTTTACTCCCCCAATAACAACACTAATGATAACATATTCTGTGGACTGATGACACAAATTTTTTGAAATAGTGGAAAAAATATACAATTGATGGAGCCATGAATTCTCCTCTGTAGCAAAAACACCTCAAGGAAAACGTCCTAGTCAAAGTAGAAACTTAAATCAGATTGAGATGTTGTGCCACGCCTGTTGTTCTCAAAAAGCCTCCAATTTGGTTAAATTAAATTAAATTAATTTAAAACAATTCTGAAAAGTAGAGTGGGCTAAATTTAAACCACAGTGACGTAAGAGACGCATTACCAGTTATGAACACTTGGTGGCAGTCTTTCCTGCGATGTGTTCATAACCAGTTAGCAGGTAATTGACTCCCCTATTGGCTGATAGGAACATTTTCTTTATTAACTAAAAAAATGAAGTGTGACAAAAAAAAAAAATCAGAAACAGAACAAATCTGTATTTTTTTCACTTCATCAACAGGATAAATGCAATAATTACTTTCAATCTGGTTATTTCCTTCCTTGTTTGTTTTCATTTTTATTACTTATACAAATAATTAAGAATCAGCAACATTTGTTTTTTTTTTGGCAAATAAATGTCATTTTTATAATAAAAAACTGATTCACATATTTCATTTAAATATTTTTATTTAATTGTAATTGTTTTTGACATTCAGAATTTTTTGTAAAAACAAATTTTGTTGATCATGTTTGATTTGTAAAAGCAAAAAAAAGTGAATACTTTTACAGACACTGTAAAAAACAAAGTGATAGTGAGTAAATAAACTTCTTCCTTCCTGTAAATAAAACAAACAATCTATAGATGTTAAAGTAACATGTCAGCAGGACGATTACATGGTTTGATTCCTTCATTATTACCTCAGAATGGGGTTCATGTGACCCTGCAGTTTGAATGAATAACATGACATCGAACACTGTGTTTATGAAGTTACATTGAAACAGAAAATAACAGTGAAAAGAAAACAATTTCAACTTAAAAAAGGGAAACAAAGGAAGATTTCATGCCCCCAAATGACCTCCAGCAGCGCCAGCTTCCTGCTCCATTGTGTCAATACTAGCAATCCCACAATGCACCACGATTTTTCTTTCTAATCCAAGGCTTGTGGCGGCGTCTTTCAAAACAAAAGCCCCCAGAGATAATAATCGGCTCTGGCATTGTGCTGCAGCGATATGCGCACAATCAGAGATCCATATTTCTGCAGACAAGTCACGGAACGGATTCATTTAAAGAAAAAATAATAATAAGACTAAAAGGAAATAATCGATGTCAGCTGAGCTCCTTAAAGCTGGAAACACAATGTGGTCAATAAAGTCTCATCTAAGTTAAAGTTACGTCATAAGTATTCAGACTGTTGATTTGCTCAGGAAGAAAGTAAAGTTGTTCAAACTTTTGCATAACGAATTAAATTTAAAGTTTGTGTAAAAGTTTCTTTCTTCTTCTTCTTTAAGTAGATAAAACATAAACCAGCGGCTCACAATAAAATATATATGATTGTGACGATTTATCTGCTGGACTCTGTCCATGGTGCTGAAATCCTGCTGACGTCACGTCCGGGTTGTTGATCTATGAGTCGTTTTTCCTGCATATTCTTTCTCAAAATGGCCAACCTAAAGATTTGTAATCACTGTGGGATATTAAAAAGTATTTAAAATACCCCCGTTTTGTGTTTTAATTTATACATTAGAGGTTTCCTGAGTATCAAATTGTGTTTTAAAACCATTTATGTTTAGCGTAGAATAAACAAGCTTGTGTGCTTTTTTCTTATTTGTGAGCAAAATCTGAAAAAAATCCCAAGTCAAATCCCAGTTTTATTATAATTAGTCAATTCCAATGTGCAGAAAATGGTTTTTACATTTTCTGTTATTTAAAATACAATGTAAAACTTTGACCTTTTTCTTTGCTGGCGGCACCAAATGCAGTTCTATGGAGCTAAATTGGAGCCATAAAGTTTGTTAAAAAAAAAAAAAAAAGAACAATAGCTTTTAAATTCCAAAATATTGAAATTTTAAATTAAATTTCACATTTTAATTTTCTGATATTTTTTAAAATTTCAAAAATAATTTTTCAGTTTTAATTAAATCTTCTTCTTTTTTTCACTCCCCAATTTAATATTTTTGCCTTTCGAGAAAATTTATGGCCCCAATTTGTCTCCATACAGTGCCAAACTGGGCATTGGCAAATTTACTGGATGTACTTTAAAACTTGTTTTTCCGTGGCCTGAACTGACTTCATTTTCTTGCATTTGGAGCATAACCTGGTTTCTGCAACACATATCACCGTTAGCTGATAATAAAGAAATATTTTAATGATTTGACCTCCAAACTGGACGTTTTACACCTTGAAGACTTTATGGCAGCCTCTAATGAGTTTAACTTCTGTCATAAGATCAATAAAACTTTATCTAAGCTGAAAACAAATGAATTTCTTTCTTTCTTTCTTGAATTGCAGCTAAAGCTGGAATGAAATACATGTAAATAATTTTCTTTGCATGCATTCTTGCATTTAAAGAGTATTTGTTTGCTGTGCATCCCTTGAGATGAATTTACTTTTTCAGGCAGGTTTACATCAGAAAAGATAGACTACTCTATCAAGAAGTAATTCATATATAAACATGCTTTTCATCAGTTTTTAGTCAATGAATCTCAACATGTTCGTTTAAATAAAAAAATTGTATGCTCCAAAAATCCAGCCTGTCTTTCTCTGCCAGTGAGGCGCGCAGTGGCCGCATTGTGCTTTTGTACGTTTTTCAAAATCTCTGCACAGCAATCGAGGAATTGTTGGAGCGCCGAACAATGTGAAATGTGTTCATGGCAGAATTCAGTCCCAGTTTCTGCACAGTCCCAGTACAGTCCCAGTTTCTGGGACTGTACTGATTGAATCGCTTCTAAAAGCTGCTACAAAATCTCCCTGGAACAAAAAATACATCTGACTTTTTCTAAATTTGTCCTGAATTTGTAAATGGCTCCCAAATGAACCCTGAGTTTCTCCAATGTAGGTAGAGCATTCACTGTAAAAACACAAAATCTTACCAAGTATTTTTGGTCTGGTTAGAACAAATATCTCAGTACACTTGAAAAAAGACAAAACTAACTTAAGAGTAACTTTTTAGCAAGATAAGGGAGCTTGTTTAAAGTAAATAATTCCTTTTAAGATAATTTATTCAGTAACATCTTGAACTTATGCTGCTGGGTTGTTTTTTTTATCTTTTTGAGCAACACAAACTCTAGTCTTTGGTCTAGTTTCAAGTGCAAATATGTTAGTACACTGGAAATAAGAAAAAAAAACTAACTTACAATTAACTTGTTAGTACGATACAAGAGTATTTAGTCAATAATTCCTTAATAGTGGCAGATTAACTCACAATCAAAGGGATAACTCACATATATCCCTTAATATATTAAGGGATATATTAATATATATACATTATATATATATTAATTAAGGAATATATTAATATTCCTTAAATATTAAGGGATTATTTACTTTAGACAAACTCCTATATTTTGTTAAAAATGTACATATAAGTTAGTTATGTCATATTTAAAGAGTAGAAAGATATTTGCAGTAGAAACTAGACCACAAATAGTTGGTAATATTTTGTGATTTTGCAGTGTTAGATCAACCAGTTTTCTGAAATAGCTTAACGTTGAATCTCATGAACCATCAACAGGCCGGTATACGCACTGCAAAAACAGAAGAAAATCTTACCAAGTACTTTTCTACTGCAAATATCTTACTTGAAATGAAACAAATCTATCTTCCAAGTAACTTTTCAGCAAGATATAGGAGCAATAATTCCTTAATAAGTTCAATTGGCAGATTATTTCACTTATAACAAGACATTTTTGCAGTGTAATCGAAATAATCTGCCAATGGAGCTGGTATTGTCATCAACATTAAGGAATTATTGCTCCTATTTCTTGCTGAAAAGCTGCTTTTAAGTGAAACCAGTTATTTGTAGTAAAATCTAGACCAAAACACTTGGTAAGATTTTGTGTTTTTGCAGTGTATCTCCTTATGAATGATTTAGAGAAAGAAAATTTCCTTTTTAGGTAAACCATGGAGTTTTGCTGTTTCAGGAATCCACTTACTATTTTTGCAAATATCGAGAAATTCACCATAAAACTGGAAACCACGATCACTCCGCGGAGTGTGGGCGTAGCCCTCCGCCACTAGGGGGCGCCACTGACTGCTCAGCTGCTGATGAAGACCATTGTTCTGTTCTGCAGAGCCTTCAGAACCTGAGCATCATGCCATTGTCTCCCATTGTCTGCGGATACAGGCGGTGAGAGGAGGAACAGCAGAGAGAAGGTTGGAGGGTTTTGTCACCGATTCGTGACCTTTTGCTCGACGAGACGACAGAAAAACTCCACTTCTGTCATCCGACCCAGACATTTAGATTAGATTTATTTATTTCCAATAACCCAATGTGGAAAATGCTCCAACCTTGGAAAAAAAAAAAAACAAACAAAAAAAGACAAGCGATCTGGGTTGTAGAAACAGGATGGACATGAAGGACACTTCTCCTCACTAAAATATCTCTCTATTTACACAACAAAAACACAATAATGGCGATTTTCCCCTTTATTTTATTCCCACAGAGAGCGTTAATGTAATAAAAGGAAAACTCAAGTGACTCTCAGATGCAAACCTTTCATTATCCTATGGGCTATAATATTCTTTACACTGAATGCATTCATAAGCAGCGAACCGCGCAGCTGCGAGACAATGTGGCCTCTAGTTATTATATTTTACACTCTGATCATTAGTTGTTTGTTCCCTCTGTGGCTCTCAGATACAAAAACTCTTGTCTTCAAATCACCCATGTGGTTCAGTTCTGCGTCAATCTGCACAGAAAACACACATTTCTGCGATTCAAATCAATCAAAACCGCTCAAATTGCTCATTAAAACAGAAACTTTCAGGGATTTAGAGTCAGGCCCGGCAGTATTTTATCCACCGGTAATTTTAAACAAAGCAGCCCTGATGATTAAATGTTCCTATTAGTTCAATGATTCAGTAAATGAAAAGCAACAGGAGCATCAAGGAGTTTAGTTATGAGATGATATTTCAGTATTTTCCTCAAATGCTGAACAGATTGACCCGGAAATTAAAGGCAGTTATTGTCTTAATAATAATAGACAGAACTACTTGGCGAAAATTAAATCAAATCTATAATTTTTTTTTTAAAAATTCTGTTTGAAATGAAATGAAATGAAAATAAAAGCCTTGTGACATTTGCTTGTTTTTGTTGGCATGTAACTGCGTTTTATCTCCTTCACACAGATCAGATCTGGAAAAATATTAGATTAATAATGAATTTTCTTATTTTACTTTAGTTTCGTTCAATAAAAATAAGTGTTAAGATTCAGCGGAAACGGGACGAAATGTGCATTAGAGGAAAATATAAACGGGAAAAATAAAGTCAGTATTCCTGTAACAGATAAAAAGCTGCAGCAGATTGACTGAAATGTTAAAAATGTGCTATTATTATTATTATTATCATTATTATAGTTTTCATCTGCACCGTGGATCCAGTTTGAACCTAAAATGTTCGCAAACATCCAAGGATCCATTCAGTTCTGATTACATGTTGATAAAAACACTTAAAAATATAGTTTTTGTTGTTCTTGTTTAATTATTAGCATCTAAAATGCGAAGAATTTAAATTTAATTTCCTGTTTTAGGCCACTGCAAGCAGAAAGTTAGGTGGTTAATAGTCAACATCCTGCTACAAGTAAGAAAATAACAATTAAATCCTTCAATGTGACAAATGAGTGCACACACACACACACACACACACACCCCCACACACACACACACACACACCCACACACACGCCGGTGGAGTTGTGCTCCAGACTGTCCTCTGCAGCCTTTTCTTTGGAGAGGAACCCGCAGTCGCTTCCCGGCACAAAGCAGCGGCGGGGCCCCTTTTGTCCGGACTGGGACCCCGGACCCCATCATTAGCGCTGATTACCGCTGACCAGTTTGACAACCTTATTGACTGCTGGAAAGACTTTTTCATCTACTCTCCCTGTCGCCTTTGCTCTCAATAGAAACGGAAACATTTAGCTGTTTTTGTCCCAGTGAGTTTGAAAGAGAAGCAGGAAAAAAAAGAAGAAGAAGAATCCTTTTTTTAATTTTATTTCCCACTAGTGTTGGAAAGGAAGGGGGGGAAAATGCGGCTGCGAGATAAACAGTAAAAGCAAAAATATTAGAGATTCTCACTTTAAAACAGAAAATGTAAATGTGCGCATCAGTTCTGCGCACTTTAGCGGAGTGTTGCTGAAATGATGCTGCTGCTGCAGCGCCAATTAAAAGATCCATTGCGGTCTGATTGCGCTGACGTCTTGGGAAAATAGACACTTGCAGGTTTTAAGGAGGCGCATTTTTGTTGTTTTCGTGCATGCGCAGAGCAGCGGCCCAGGTTGTGCAATCTGCTGCGTGGTTTGATCTCTGTGATCTCTCCCGCGGATCATCCGGGTTAGCGAGCCGGCCTCTCGATGACCTCTCCCTGTCACCCTGCATTACGGGACGCAGAGCATGTTGGCCAATTAGACCTCGCTCTGAAACGTGTCAGTGAACGCAGCACCGTGGCGTTAAAATCCCCCTCACCCCTCCAAAAAAATAAAATAAAATCTCCCAAACCAAACAGCCCGAAGGATTCCTCATTTAAAATCTAAGAGCAACTAATTCTGCTAAAAAAAAAAAAAAAAAAAAGAAAAAGAGGATAAACTTACATCTTCCTTGGTCAACAATTATTTTATTAAGTTATCTTTACCTTTTTTTTTTTTTTTCTTTTTTTTTTACTGAAACACAATGTCACTAAAGCGCGCATGCTCAACAGGTTCACCTGTGTACAAGGTATGTATTAAAAACACCAAGCAAATGAATATGAAACTCGAAGAGACAATAGAGCAGATCGTTTTAAATAAGCAAATAAACATTATTTATAAAACTTTAAAGTAAAAATATCACAGTTCTTCTTTTCAACATGAAATACCCACAGAGAACAGCAGGTCAGGCCAGTTTGGATGGACACTCATCCCTCCTTTCATTCCTTCTTTTAATATATTTATGTCCCTTTTTTAAAAATTTCATCTTCAAGCGACATTAGTCCGTGAAATGTCCGGTTTCAGTTTCCACGCAAACAAACGTGTCGGCCTGAAATGGCACCCACGAATGGTGGGTCTCCTCATGTTTTGGCAGCCGTCAAATGTCAGTGTGTGTGTGTGGGTGTGTGTTTGTATATATGTGTGTGTGTGTGTGTGTGTGTGTTTTAACTCGACGCAGGCACTGTTACTTGTTTTATTCGATTGTCTTTTCCCCCTTTTATCGGTCAGTTCGCGCTGCTCAGATGTCACATTCACTGTCGCTGGAGGTGATGGAGATGGCCGAGGCGGCCGCCTTGCTGGACAGGCTTGCCTCCGGGCTGGAGGAGTTCCCTAAGCGGTCCACCGTGCCGTCCTCATCCGCCAAGGAGCGAACCGAGCCGCCGGAGAGAACCTGCTGCTGTAGCCTGGACGGAGGGCGAGCAGAAAGAGAGACGGAGATGCGTAAAATAGGCCGCCATGATGGAAGTCCATCCGATTATCCATGGGAAATTAAAATTAAAGGAACTTAGAATATTTTTAAAATGATTCCATGAGATCTGGTTATTTTTCTTCCGTTATTTTTTAGCTATTTTAATAAGTAAATCAATTATAACTGGGATATTTTAGCATGATTATCGCAAAAAATATGATTAATCAGGTTTTAAACAAACTGCTATGATGGAAGTCCATCCGTTTATCCACTGAAAATTAAACTAAAAATATTTTAGAATATTTAAGAAAATATTCAAAATTATATTTATTATTATTATAATTATTATATTTAATTTATTTTACACATATATTAACATTAAATCAGCTCCAATTTGGCTTTTTTAGTGATGATTATCACAACAATTCTGATAAAATATATATATTTATCCTAATATTATGATTTTATGAATCAGGATTGACATACAACAATCAGCAACATATGCTCTGATTTAAATAAATGTTTTTATATATTTATTTTAGGCAAAATTAGGATAATAACAAACGTTTTAATTAAAAAAAATAAATCTGACAAATGTCTGTTATTATCGTTTCAGACACTGACTCACTAAGCAGAAATAAAATAAAATAAAAATAAATCAGTGTAGCTTCAGTAATATTGGTATTTTTGCATCATAATAAATGAAACATCTCAATAATTTTGTCGGTTTTTTCTACTCACCGATCAGCCTTTTATAGTAAATAACATCATTCAGCTTCAACTGATCTGGATGTTGAACTGGGTTTATGTTGAACTGGGTTTATGTTGAGCGGTTCGGCCTGTTTTGCTGGCTGGTAAATTTGCCTCCAGATGCTTAAATATTTATATTTTTTCTCTTTAACGGGTCAGTGATGCTCCAGCTCACCTGTTCTTCGCAGCCGCCGCTCTGTCTCTTTGTCTCCGGTTCTTAAACCAGTTTCCCACCTGTGTGGGTGTGAGTCCAGTAGCCTGTGCTAGCTCCCTCTTTTTACTGGGGTTCGGGTACGGATCCTGCAGGTACCACTCTCTCAACAAGTGCCGGGTTCTCTCCTTGAAGCAGTGGGTCTTCTGCTCTCCGTCCCAGATGGTTCTGGGCAGCGGGAACTTCTTCCGGACCCGGTATTTGTCCACGGGCCCCAGCGGGCGGCCCCGCAGCTTCTCAGCCTCCTGGTAATGCGCTTCCAGCCACAGCGCCTGCAGCTTCGTGTGCGACTCTTTGGTGAACTTGTGGTTCTCCAGGATGTGGTAAAGTTCGCGGAAATTGCCGGTGTGGAAGGCGACCACGGCCCGGGCCCTCAGCACCGACTCGTTCTTGTTGAGGACCTCGCAGGCCGCCGGCGCGACGGGCAGCGACCAGAGGAAGCGGCCGAGGCGCTCGACGTCGCCGCTCTCCTCCAGAGTCTCGCAGACCCCGGCGACCTGCTGGGGGCTGAAATTCAGGATGGGCAGCTGAAACATGGAGGCTTTTCCTGGGTTTCCACTCTCCCCCTCCTCTCTCTCTCTCTCTCTCTCTCTCTCTCTTTTCCTCTCTCTCTCTTTCCTCCGCGTCTTCTCTCCGCGCGCCGAGGCAATCCAAGGCACCCAAAAAAAAAGAAAGAAGAAAAAGAAAAAAAGAAAAACCAAGGCAAATCCCAAAGTTAGCGGACCAACCCGTCTGAGCAGCCGAGGGAAGCGCCGCTGAGGAGGGACGATGCTGCGCGGGGCCTCGGCTACCGCATCCTCACTCCGCCGCGGTGAACCTGACCGAAGATGCTGGAGCCTTTAAAGCCCGAGCGGCGGTGTATTTTTCAAGGTAGCCTGGGACTGAATGCAGGGAAGAATTAGAGCCGGAGCTGAGATGTATTTTTAAGGGAGGGGTGAGGAGGGGGGAGAGAACAAGCTAGTCAAGCCCCCTCCGATGATTTCCTATTGGACTTGGCAGATTGGCTGCGCGGTTGCCATGGATGCACGTCAATCACTGTCAAGTCGGGCCAATCGGGCGGAAAGGAGAGCTCAGCGCCTCCCTTTTCAAACACAATATCAACATTTTGACCCTTTTTTTATTTTGCTGCGCGTCTTGAAACGTTTTGACTCTTCCCTCCTTCCTTCCTTCCTTCTTCCCTTCTTTCTTTCCTTCCTTCCTTCCTTCCTTCCCTGTATGCGCCTTCTTTATGTCGCACAAAATGTGCGCAGCGGATATGCGGACAGACGCACAGCCCGGTTTAACGTTAGAGCGCGTTAAGGCGGCTTTACGCAGCGAAATGACACAACTGCGCAGAAAACAAACGGCCCTGCTGCCCCCAAGGAAAAAAAAAAAAAAGATAATGTCAGACTGCAGAATGAAACAGACAATATCATATTTAGCCAGAGCCTGTGGCTATGAGGATGATCACTGGGATTTATAACGCAGCTTTACGCGTCATTACGCTCGGTGTTTAATTTGTATTCTTTACGCTTTGGTTAGATTCCCTATTTCACAATAATCCCATCCGGTTTTTTATTGCTTTT
This sequence comes from Brachyrhaphis roseni, assembly GCA_903066815.1. NCBI lineage: Eukaryota > Metazoa > Chordata > Actinopteri > Cyprinodontiformes > Poeciliidae > Brachyrhaphis > Brachyrhaphis roseni. The sequence goes on from CAEFZY010050086.1 coordinate 10,875, forward strand.
TTAATCTACATCTCTCCAATATTTACATGTCGAGCTACATTCTTGTGTTTGCTAAATAGATAAGAAAACAGACTTCCTGCATATAATTAACGTTTTCTTTATTTCCCTCCATCAGTGTCGACAGCGTTCAGTTTGTGATGCGCAAAAAACACAACAGAGGAGGAATATGTGTGTGTGTGTGTGTGTGTGTGTGTGTGTGGGATTATGACGGCCCCGGCAGGCTCCTCGGGTTTTTTAGTGGGCTATCAGACACACTCCGTTTTGTGCGCAGGCTGATTTAGTAAATAAGAGGGCGGATAGATAGCGCAGATGGTTTGAAGTGTCGGGTCAGATTATTTCATGGCTGGGTACAGTAGTAAAGTTCATTCTGACGGAAAAGCCTGATATTATTTTCACAGATACCCCCCTCCACTCACTCACTTACTCTCTCTCTCTCTCTCCCTCTCCAGAGAGAGAGAGAGAGAGAGAGACTCAGTTACGAAATGCAATAAATGCTGCTCATCCCGGTTCATTCAACACCAAACATTAAAATCCCCCAAAATAACAGCAACATAAAATGAGCACCCACACTTAACTGCTTTAAAAAAGGAGCTTATAATTAAGAAAATTAACTTTTCCGCTGTTTTCGCCCACATTTAACCAGCCGGGTGTAAATAAAGGATGGCAGCCTCTATCAGACGGAGGGGGGAATAAATTGTGAGGGCGACTGACAAGGTGCCGTCCTGAAATATTTAGCTGTCAGTGAATCTTTAATGTCTGCAGGCATCCGGCCCCAAACTGAATTCACAAGGACTGCAATGCTATAGAAGGAGCATCTATTAAATATAAGCTTGGATGTCTTAAACGTAGGGTCGCAAATAACAGCAGTACGCCAAGTTTTATATACAGTACCAATTTAAAACATTTATGAAAGAACCAAAAGATGATCTGTATGCTTTTCTTTTCACCTCAAAGTGATTTCCTGCCTTTGTAATCCAGCGTTCATCTAAGTTTACGCGCTGAAAACCTTGCAGATCAGCCGTTTTTATTCATTTACTGCCAGCATTCATGGTAACCTTTCGCTTGCATTCACTATGTTTCACGCAACCTTCTATTTGTGTAAATATTAATTTGCGGCTCAAGTGAAGCGAGGCTGGCTGCGTGTGCGCGTCCAGGCCTGTGTCACTGTGTCAGCAGGAGACAGGCCTCCTGACACCAATATCTCCGCACATTCACTGCAACAACACAGTGCATCTCATTCAAAGACCACTATTTTTTTCCCCTTCTTGGCCGTTTACTCCATGAATCATAGAGCCATTGCTGCAGCCTTCAAACAACAGCACGGCTTGTTGCTTGCGTTGGTTTTTATTATATATTTGTTTGTCTCTTTTTGGCGCGTTGAACTGATGATTAAAGAAAGAAACACCAGAAAAATCAATCAAATCTGTGATAGAAGTTATTTCACTTCTACTCAGCAGCAGCAACTGTCATGATTTGCAGAAAAATAAAAATATAAACTGGACTGAAAGTGAAATAAGCGGTTAAGGCGAAAGGTTATTGTTTAAAAACTGAAATTCAGAGATACTTTAAAACTTTTTAAGTGTTTAAAATTTTTGTTTTTAATCTGTTTTTGCAATAAAATCGTTTGTAAAGTTTAAGAAGAACTTCTAGGCTTCATATAATAATAAATAGAGAAAATGAATGTTGCTTTAAGTCAATGCTCTCTAACGCAGATATTTACCAAACAATTATCAATGAATAAAACTAAAGTAAAAATATGGAATCAGTCTGTAATTGTCATTTCTTACACAAATCTAATTCTGCTAAAGAACCAAGCGGAGTTTTTAACAAGCTGAAACAATAAAAATGAACTCGCTCAAATCAAGAGTGTGGAGAAAGATGCTGGTTCAAATATAATATTCAGATTGCAAAAGGAAAGAAGTGGAAGCACTGGGACAGACAATTCAAGCAAAAACCATAGAAAACTGAAAAAAATAATAAATCAAAGGAAAAATGGATAAGATGGGAGTAAATACAAAACATTATTCAGAGATAAACAGAAAGAAAAAACAAAGATCCAGTTGAAAACGGAGAAGTATTGGAAGCAACAGCAACAAAAGGGTGTGCACTATATGAGACAAAAGGGCGCTACGCTACAGGGGGCGCCAAAAATGGTGTAAAAAATATTTCTAGTCAGCATTTTCTGCATTGAGATTCTGCATGTGTAAATGATTTTATCTATAATGTGTCTGCAATCACCTCAGAAACTACAAAGTGGGATTCAGTGATTAATCCTGGATCCTTTGTGGAGCTGAACTGCAGCACATTTCTGCTGCACAACAAATTTGAAGCGGAATCTGTGCAGGAAGTATCAGGTAGTTTCATCCTAAAACAGAATTTGCTGAAGATGGAAGCGTTTGTCTGGGTTGAGATGTATTTGGCAACCGAGTCAAGAGTTCTTCTGCTGTTCCTCAGGAAATGAAGATCCAGTCAGGTATCAGACCAACTGGGGATTCGTGGAAAGTGGAAATGATGGTGCACAGCGGATCAGTCTGCTGCAGGAGCCATGATGTTGGAACCTAATTGATGGAGGATATTGGTTTCATCATAGGAGTAAAATGGCTGGGAGTGAATCGTCTGAGGGAGATGGGAGTAAATCCAAAACATTATTCAAAGCTAAACAGAAAAAACAAGGATCCAGAGGAAAACTGAGAAGTACTGGAAGTGATAGGGGAGAGAAAAATGGGCGCTGCTCCAGGGGGCGCCAAAAATGGGGTAAAAATGATTTCAAGCGGCAGGAAATGATTTTTGCTTCTTGGTTCCATCATTTTATTTGAGAAAAGTTGAAAACGGTTAAATTTAACCTTTTAAAGTCAGTGTGCAGCTTTAGCTTATTTAAGCTAAAGATAACCGAGGAGGTGTTTAATGCACGGCAGAGCAAGTAAGTCAAGTAAGAATAAAAAAGTATTTCGTAAGAAAAGTACTGATCAAATTATCAATCATTTAATATTTAAAAATTACATAATCAGACAGACCAAAATATGAAGTTAAGTGGAAATTTTGGTTTTTTAAGGACAAAAATGGCAACAATTCGTATGAGTAACAAAATCAGCCAAATTAAATTTTTTTCAAATCAGTTTCTTTCAGTAAAAAAACTTATGAAACTTTAACAAAAACTGCAGGTGTGTCTGTGTCTGGTGAATTTTTGGTTAAAACCTGTTTGTCACTCAGTGGGTAGAAAATCCAAAGGTAGAAATACTTCAAAATTACTCTAGTAAAAATAAAAAGTAAATATACACATAAAAGTTTAGTTTTTTTTTGTTTTTTTTTCCAAAAAGTTACTCAAGTAAATGTAACTAGTAATTTCCTGGCTACGTTTTACTTTTACTTGAGTGCAGATATGTTGCTTCTCTTACTTGAGTACAACCTTTGGGTACTCTGCCCACCTCTGCCGCCCGGTTTCTTTTTGCGATAGCAGCACATTTACTTTCTGTCATCATTAGCATGTAGCTGGGTCGCAGCTCGCCCAGGGCGGAGGGGGGGAAGGGAAGGAAAGGAGCGGGAACAGTTACGAACAGGCTGGAAATGACCCAGATTCCCTGGGATCACTGGAGCAGACGAGACGCTACAAGAGCCTGTCACCAACGGCCCTCCTGCTACTATCCCATGCAGACCTACCGCACCTTTCTCTAAACCCATCTGCTGCTTTTCCTTCTGCTCCTCCTCAGTTTATCTCATCTTAACACTGCGGCGTTAACACACTCTGAGTTTACTGTTTCTGCAGAATAAAAGCAGGCAGGCGGTGTATTCAGTCTCATAATGCTGCTGCTGCTGCTGCTGCTGCACATTTCCTGAGGCAAGCAGAAGATGCTGATGTTACAGCATGATTTCTCTCTGTATCGTTCAGACATACCGTCAGCTGCCTCGGCTCAGGATTAACTTTCCAATTAAGATATCACATCAGCAATGGTACCAATAACCCCAGAATGACCCAGACACATTTAAAAAAGTCTAACATGTTGCCACGTGGCTCCACAGCCACAGAAGAGTTAAGCCAAATCTCTCCCAGAGTTGTGTTTCAGACCCATTTGCCCCGGGCAGCACTAGCTCTCGACGCTACGTTTAATCTGTGGATTTGTGGTAACAGAGAAGACTTCTTATCCGCTGACCCATTGGCCCCTAGTGTACGTAATCCTGTGCCTTTCAGTCACACAGCACAGCTGACATGGAGAGAGGAGAGCCAAAATAGGCAGCAGTGATCTGGGGGAAGAGGCCAAGCGGTGCCTCACACACACACACACACACACACACGCACACGAACAACTTAATGCATTCAAAATAACAGAAAACTGAGCAGAGTTGGGTAGTAACGAGTTACATTTACTTGAGTAGTTTTTGTGAAACAAGGGAGTAGTTTTACTATGCTGTACAGCTTTTTTTTGTTTTATTATGAAGTATTTTTACTCTTACTTGAGTAAAACTTCTGGATTTTCTAGCCGCTGAATGAAAAACAAACATGTTTTAACCAATAATTCTCCACACCTGCAGTTTCTGTTAAAGTTTCATTAGTTTTTGTTGAAATAAACTGATTTGGGAAAAAAAATACTTTGCCTGACTTTGTTATTTTTTGTTACTTATATGAATTATTGTAATTTAATATTTTTTGTCTATCTGATTATGCAATTTTTAAATATTATATGATTGATAATTTGATCAGTTACTCAGTAGTTGAGTAGAGTTTTTACCAAATACTTTTTCACTCTTACTCAAGTAAATTCTTTGACAGCTACTTTTTATAATTACTGGAGTAAAAATACATTGAAGTAGTGCTACTTTTACTTGAATACATTTTGTTTTGTACTTTGTCCAAAAGCTACTGGTTATCAGTAACTTTCTGAGCAGTAACTTTGAGTTTTAAGACAATAATTCCTCAATTTTGAGTGATAAAGAACAGAAAATGTCTGCCTACAAGGAAAAGAATCTGCCAGTGGAACTAGTAATAGTTTTTAAAATCAATATTAAGAAATTATTTACTTAATACAAGCTCCTATACCTTGAAATAAAGTAACTTTCAAGTCAGTTTTGTCTAATTAAAGCGAAGTAAGATATTTGCACTACAAACTAGACCCAAATTCTTGGTAAGATTTTGTGTTTTTGCAGTGCAGTCCTGCATAGACACAATTTGGGCAGATGCCCAGGTCGGCATTGGTGTAAGGGGCGATATGTACAAACATCTGGATTTAAAAAAATATCCTGTTTTTCAGATTGGTTGAGATTGAAGTTAAATTTGTAGGAGTTGTTTTGGATCATAAACTTAACTGGAAATCTCATTTATGTGAAACTATGTGAAGTATTCGACTTCTAAATAAAGTAAAAGATGTTTAAGATCTGCAGTGAAAAAACACCAAATCTTACCAAAGACTTTTGATCTAGTTTGTTGTGCAAATACATTAGTGCACTTTGAATAAGAAAAAACTAACAAATAACTTTTCAGCAAGACATTGCAGTTTATTTTAAGTAAATAATTCCTTAATATTGATGACAATTGAACAGATTCACTGGCAGATTATTTCCTGAACCATGTGGGGAAAATAATCTTCCAATGGAACAAGAACTTTTCATAAATATTAAGGAATCATAGACTCTAAACAAGCTGCTACATCTTGATGAAAAGTTACTTATAAGAGAGTTTTGTCTTATTTCAAAAATAGTGAGATTAGGAGTTTTTGCAGAGCATTGACCAACTCAGCTACTTTTATAACAATCAAAGGAAATGAAATCCGACTTCTGCTAAACAAATACGCTGCTGCATGCTTTAAACGGTTTAAACGCTGTGATGCTTGGAACAGCGGCTTATTCATGCTGAAGTGTTTGTAAAGCTCCTGTTAAAATAGGTATATTTTGGTTAGATCACACAAACACATTGGACCTGGGTCAAAGAGATTTTCTCTTGTATAAATCTCTGCAGGGTTCCTGCATATTACAAAAGGTCTTACCAACCATCTGTTGCCTGTAAACGTAACTTCACTGAAATTCTCCTTTTGTCGTGCCGCTCAGAATTGAAACGCCGAATTGAGTGTGTGTTTTTTTTTCTTTTCCAGAATCTCAAAGCTCCATCTTCACCGCCGGTTGCAAACCCGACGGAGGGAGGCTCCGTTTGACTGCCGCAAACAAACAATACAGTAAGAAAGGGCCTTGAATCCTTGGCAGAAAGCCATTAGTAATACCTTGAAACCTACCTTTTTTTTTCCCCTTCAAAAAACACTTTTGTAGAGCATGTTACAGAGCGCATGCAATTATTACATCCATTCCACTCTTGAATGCAGTCAATTTCTGTCCAGATAAAGGGCTAAATGAAACTAGGGGGAGTGCATGGTGCACAGTGCAGCACTTTATCCAGCCTGCATTTGTGAGTGTTTGTGTAAGAGCAACAGAAAGAGCAGAAATTACAAATGAACAGACGTATAACATCACATATAGAACTCGGACAACAAAGTACTTGTGGGCATGAAGCAACGTTGTGTTTGTCAAAGCCAACATGGCAGGATGGTAATTATGAACGGTTGACCACATGGTTTTTCTATCTATCTATCTATCTATCTATCTATCTATCTATCTATCTATCTATCTATCTATCTATCTATCTATCTATCTA